>JABBWD010000120.1:0-73261 GCA_016628565.1 Suillus placidus | reverse complement strand
CAACCCTTCCACCCCTCATATAACCATTTCCATTGTTTCTTGTGTCTTCCCTCTACTTCCTTCTTCATCACGCCCCCTCGTATTTTCCCACTTTCGTCTGTTTTCCATTACCGTTTGTGTTCACTCGCACCTAAATTACAATTGTCTACATTCGCATGACACTTTCCATTGTCAACACCCCGCTATATACAGCTCGTCACACCAGTTCCTCGGTACCTACAGACTCGTTCACTCTTCCCGTCACCTCTGTTTCGCCGGCATCTTCAGCCACGACCCGGGAGTGTCGTTTTTTAGTGGGGGGTACCTGTGTTAGGGGGGTTTGGCTCCTAGGGATCTGCCAGTGGTGCCAGGGGTCTTGCCTGGACCTCGAGGCACATAGGTACATATAGCTAGTGCATGTTTCATAGTCAGTTCCTTGCTCATTCCATCCAGTTCTGCTCTTCTCGCTTGGTCTGGGTCCGTCGGCCCTCATCAGTTGCCCCTCTCCAGTGTGGCCCCCTCCAACGCTTGACTCATCATCCGGCTCAGCGACGTCCGGACGACTGCCGGAGGTTGCCTGATAAATTGTAAGTACATATGTGAGTTCCGGACAATCAATATTGACTTACGATATCCTCCAGACGACTGATGCGAGTTTGCTGTTGTAATGGGAATGAGTGGGAATGAAACCATGAGTTCCGGACAAATGTAAATGACTAACCGGGAGTGAACAAGGCGACTGGGGTTGCCTTGCAATAATTGTGGAGAGCTGGGGAAGGACGACCACCGGCACTCCTCTCGAAATCGGCTGAAATATATTAAGAGCATGAAAAAAATGAACCAGACGACATACCTGAACAATTGTTTCTTCATCATCTTCCGACTCCACAATCGGCTTTGACTTGACAGGTCGAGTTGACTTGACGCACTTGCGACCCTTCATCGCCGACTTCAGAGGTTGGGAGGAGTTTCCGGAAATCATGGGGGACTTCCTTTTTCTGCTCCCCTCGACTTCCGGCTCAAGGTCAGCAGCAACCTCCTTACCTTTCCCTTTGTCCTGGAACTTGGACGTTGTCTGGCTGGACGAGCCGGCGATGAAGGGTGGGGAGGGAAGGACAGGTGCAGATGGAAGAATAGGTGGAGAGGGAAGGTCGACAGTGAGTGGGCCAGTAGAAGCATTAGGGAGGACATGCAGATCACAGGAATTGTCACCCAACGCCTCCCAGGCGCGAACCTTGTTGCGCCACGCGTGTTTCAACACCCAGGGGTCGTCATGGCCGATGCTGTGCCAGTTGGGCCACACCCTGGGAGTCATGGAATGCACCCTCATCAACTCCTTCAAACAGGAAGCCACAATGCCAGGCATGTAATCCCCTTTCTCATACGCCCGGATGATGTGACCCTACCCAGATAATGTGAAATCAATGGTATAAGGAATATGGGAGTGCAACTTACAAGCAGAGTAGTGACCTGTGCAGTCAGAGCAAAATGGGCTTGGCCAGTGCCGGCCGGGATGTGCTGAGCCCTGGCAATGATGCCCACAAGCTGAGCAGTGGATTCCTTGAGGCCGGCCAAAGAGTTGTTGACTGGAGTAGACATTTGAATTGAGTTGAGAGATTTGAGAAGGTTGAAATCAGGGTGAAATCTGTTATCACTATGATAAAGTTTCAAAGAAACAAAGACAGTTGAAGGACGATGTTGAAAATCATTTATTGTTTGTCTTTGTTTGGTCATGGTTCAACTTTCGGCAAGTGCCGGCCATGTGTTGAACTTTGAATTTATCAGTTATCAATCAGTTGATCAGTTGATCAGACATCATGAGCTCTCAAGCTGCAGTCAGATTTCATGAACCTCCGGTCACTGAATGCAACTCAATGGAAGTGGATGACTCCTCTGAGTCCCGGATGTCCTTAGGTATGTGTTGTTTTTCTAATATCATTCAATTGACCGGACATGTTTCAGATGAATTAGATGATATATACCTTGGGCCGGATGATGAGTTAGACTCTGATTCTGGGTCATCAAGCGATCTGGAGGTGTTGAATGCAATTCCCGGTATGTTTCTCAATTCAAATATGCATATTCTGCATGTGCATATTCATTGCATACTTCCAGATCAATCACACCCGGCCCAGACTGATGATCTGCCTTTGTTCAACGACCCGGACTTGTATCTTGGCCCCGAGGATGACGTGATTGAGTTTGATGATGCTCCGGCTGTACCCAATTCACCAATGACTGGTGAGTCTATGCCTCCCATCTCATGTGCATTTTTCATGGCATTTTTCAAGTGAGTGACTCGACTCCCGAACCTCATTTGGCCAGTCCGGCTGTACCAGAGGCACCCATGACTTGTAAGTTTATTCATCTCATGTCATGTTTTCTATTCATGTCATCTCCGAAGCGAATTCGACAGCTATCGAACGTCAATTGCCCAAGACGGAAATGGACTATGAAGACCTGCATGCTATGGTTCAGGAGTTCATGCCAATCGGATCTTATGATCACACCGAAAGTGAGTATCCGATAGTTGTTTATATATATTTCTGCTGATTTCCTGCAAGTTGAATCAATTCTAGATCGCCTGGGTGATTACGAACAGTGTCATGGAAATCTTCCTGACCCTACTGTAGCACAACTCCTCGAGGCTGACAGACCATTCCATATCACTTGGGCTGAAACATGCGACAAACTCCAGAAAGCAGATGCGGACCTCCGGAGGATGCAAAGGGTAAGGCAGTCGACCGTCGAAATGCTGGAGGTATTAGAAACCCTCATTGACTACTTTGAGGATGAGGATCCAAGTAGCATGTAATTATCAATCAATGTCTGATAGTAGACACATTACTGTATACTCTACCTACACAATACTTGGTACATGGTGCCCGGTGCCCTGTGCTCTGTGCTCGGGACTCGGGACTCAGTGCTTGGGAACCCCGAACCCCGAGTTACGAACCCCGAACCCCGAACTTCGGAGCTCGGGACTTGGGCGTCCGGGACTCGATATTCAGCACAAAATATCGAGCTCCGAGTTATGAACCCCGAACCCCAAACTTCGGAGCTCGGGACTCAATATTCAGCACAAAGTATCGAGCTCCGAGTTATGAACCCCAAACTTCAGAGCTCAGGACTTGGGCGTTCAGCACACAGTATCGACTCCGAGTTACAAACCCCAAACCCCAAACTTCGGAGCTTGGGACTCAATATTCAGCACAAAGTATCGAGCTCCGAGTTACGAACCCCGAACTTCAGAGCTCGGGACTCAGTGCTCGGTGCTTGGGACTCGGGACTTGGGACTTGACATTCGGAACTCGGAACTCAATACCCGATTTGTGATACTTGTTACTCGGGACTCAGAACTTGGAACTTGGAATTCAATAATCGATGTTCAACACTTGATTTTCGGTACTCGGCAGGTATTCAATATTGTGAATTTAATCAGTTATTGCTGTCTCCAATTTCACAGCCCCGAGCATTGTTACCACCAATGGTCAAACTAACCATTCTTTAGCTCCTGACATTAAAAGCTGCAAACCGGAATCAGAGCCACACCAACAAACACCAGTGTTATATCAGCTGTATGACTCTGCCAAACTAGTGACAATATGTATATTATGTGCGTCCCCGTGCTCTGGTGACTCTCAGTGTGCTGTCTGCTGGCATTTGCGACTTACTCCGGGTGGTCCTCGCGGATGGTTCAACCACGGCTTTCTTGCCCCGCCTCCTTTTTGCTTCTGGCGCCGTCATATGGTCTTCCACTTCAACATCATCTTTAACCTCGCCGGTCGCTTCTTCAGTTAACCCATCAAGGAGGTCACCCATTCGTGATGTTAGTAATGCACCTGTTTTGGCCGGCTTGGCCGGGCGAGGCTTTGGAATTGCACGTGGGACTGCCGTCCCTTTGGGTGCAGATACTCCAGTTCTGGGTTTCTTTAGCGGAGGTCTCCTGTCAGCCGAGTCATCATCCACATCAACCTCTGTATGATGAGTGGAACTCTCGGTATCACCCTCGGCTTCTGTCGACGAATCCCGTGGCCTTCGGATAGTGACCCTCTGTCGCTTTCTCACTATACGAGCCTGAGGAGAGGGCGACTTGCCGGATATGACAGATGGTACCATGTCCCCATCTGTGTTCTTCCATGCTTTGAACAGAAACGTGGGACCTTCCCCTCTTTCTTGCCGAGCATGCCAGAACTGGAGCAAGGCAGTCGTGTCCCAACTTTGCAGCTTCAAAGGCTCCTTCAAGTCAACATCCGCCGGAAGATATGTCTGGGCCACGAAGTCATCCTGACTTTGTATGATGGCACTCCATGGCACAACTGCCTTGTCCTTCCCGGAGCATATCCCTGTGGCCATGCATTCAACAATTTCTTGGATGATGCGACGAGAAACTCACGATAGTGAGATGTAAGAAAAGCCCTCACCATGGCTTTCTTCTCCTCAAGTTTCGTGTCCATGATGTCTGGAAGTACCGGCATACCTTCCCCATCCATTTCGAGTTCGAACGCTGGTTTTCGCATTTGTTTTCAACCTCCCTTGACCTGACGACCTCCATCCCATGCCCCAGCACCTATCATCATGATGCTTGACATGTTAAATCTGGTATACATGGTTCAAACACTCACTGAACTGTTCCTGCGTGTACTCCTGCCACACTGGCTCAATGTCCTCCCAGTCCTTCGTCTTCATGAAGCTGTCCCCGTCTCCTAAGGCCTTGTTGTCATCGTGCCTGCATGAATATTTTGAGATGAAAGATCCCCGCCAATGTGTAAAATGTACTTACATCCCAAACAGCACCTCTCCCTTTTCATTCTTCCAAGCCAACATCACAAACACTCTCATCCCGCATTGCCTCCACATCTCGTTCGAAAAGTGCTCCATATATGCTGGACCTTCTTACGAGCGACTTGTGCTTGTATCTCTGGAGGGGGACAGTTGTTCGACCACTCTTCCGCTGTCTCTTTCGCCTTCTCCAACTTGTCATCATCCAATTCAGCCATGACTCTCTTCACTGCCGCCTGATAATGTTTGAACATACCAGGATCTCCTGGCTTTACCCTGGACTCGTCCTCAATCCTCTTCAGCACCTCTTCGCATTTCTGCTGGTAGACCACCATCCTGGGCGTCCATTTCCTCCCATACTTGATCATGTCCTTCCTTTCCTTCTTTTTCTTGTTGTTGAACAGCCACGTCTTATACATCTAAGAGTTGATGGAAGAATATGATGTTAGAAATTTAGTTTTTCAACAAGACAAAGACACCTCACCTGCTTCCTCTTTTTCCATTGTTTTTGGTCCACCTTAGGAGCAAACAACCTGGCCGCCCTTGCTATGGCAGTGAAAATCCCTCGCTTCTCACTCCTTTTAGCCGCAGTCCACTCAGGAAGGTAGTTCTTCAACTCCAAAATCTCCTTGTCCATGAGCTTCTGTGACTGTGGTTGACGCGCCCTATGTCTTCCAAAAGTCGCGTTGGTGGAATGACCTGTTCTTGCCATAGTGAATCAGATTGCAGAACGGGCTGAGGATTTGCAAGGTGGAAGTATGAATGAATTGCGCTAAGTTGAACTTTGAGCAAAGCCTAATAATAGGTTAATCGACCTATATTGGACGCGAAGCCATTTATGGAAATGAATTTGTAATGAGCCAACAAGACTGCAAAATGTCATATTGCAATAACAATTCATTACACCTGAGCTGATGCCTTGCTTGCAACATTAGTAAATAAGATGAAGATAGGTAGATGCCCCCCAGTGCAAAAATCTCACAGGGTGGAAGCAAGGGGTAGCAGAGGCAGGAAGACTTGGGTCAAGGTCCCACTTGCAAGCACGAGGCGACATGCCTACAGGTCCATGCCTAACTCTCCCCCAGAATCACCAACAATTCAGCCTGTTGAGGCACTACCTCCTTGGGAAGACTTTCCTGACAATACTTACGAGCAAGACCAAGGCTCATTTGAGCCTTTGCAACTCCCAAAAACCATGGCAAGTTCATCTACAATGTTGGAGCATTATTCAAACTATGGCTGAATATTAAAAAAATCAGACTCAAAATGACTACCTCAGGCAATGGCTGCCAAGGCAGGAATCATATCTACATCACCTCCTGGATCGAGAACCTCCACCAGAAGACAGGAGATGCTTCATCTGTGACCAGGATGGGGTCTACAAATGTCAAGATTGTCTTGGCGAGCCACTCTATTGCACGGGCTGTTGCAGGAGTCACCATCGTAGCAATCCTTTTCACTGGATCAGTCAATGGAATGGACAATTCTTCGAGCGGAGTTGTCTCGCTCATGTGGGATTCATCCTACACCTTGGCCATGATGGCAAACAATGTCCGGCGCTCACAGATAGGTGGAATTTGTTCGAAGAAGACGAACCTGAGGATCAGCTCGAGCCCGAAGATCTGCCATTTGTGTCCGGACCTGAGTTCCAGCCGAAGGGAAACACCATGGTCATCGTCGACAAGTCCGGAGTCCATCACCTGGAGGTTCAATGCTGTGATTGTCCGAATGCCATGAGTCCGGACATTCAAATGTTTCGACATGGATTTTTCCCTGCATCTTTCAACAGACCGAAGACTGTGTTCACCTTCAGAGTGCTCGATGATTTTCTATTGGACAACCTTGAATGTAGCACCTCGGCGATGAACTATTACAGCAAGCTCTGGCGAATGACCTCGAGCATGTTTCCACACCTTGTTCCGGTAATGCCTTACCTCCTTCATCTACTGGACATGATATTGACAAAGGATGTGGCGAAGGACCAATACAGAGAGCTCATGAGGGTCGCTTGACAGTGGAGGCAGTTGAAGATAATGAAATGGCATGGTATCCTCATATCATGTTTGCAGTCAGTCTCTATTGAAGTGCGATGTTCCCACACTTCGCGCGCTATAGGCGCCAGAGGCGCACGACTTTCCCACACTAGGCGACATGTTCTCGCGCTTTCCTGTGCTTAAGCGCCCTGCATCGCCCATCATCTAGGAACTTCGGTCCATTGTCCAAACCAGCCCATTGGTGTGTATTAACTATATTCCCATCATCTTTCATTAATACATACATATATGGCATCATTTCCCATTGACTAAGTAGTCATTACATAGCACTTACCTCATCTTGGTTGACTTTGTGTTGAGCCGAGGAGGCATGAATAACTCTTCTTACCTTCGAACTATGACTCACAATCAAATTCTCAGTCTATCTCTGCATTTTCTCGCACATTGCGCGACTTTCCCGCGCCTCGCGCGCCTTAGGCGCCAGTCTCTCGCACAGCTTCACCTTAACAACTGGTTTTGTATTCAGTAGCGGTCCCCTTTAGGGTCGAACGAGCGTGTCCCAAGTGTAGCAGCAAAGGCATAGCAAAAAGACCCAACATAGAGAAGTTTTCATTACACTTTTCATATTCATTTTGACTTGTGTCACAATCTTCTCGTTGTGTTACCCACAATGTGAGGATAGAACTCATGACATCAACCAATTCTTCAGTCAACCGTTTGAGTGCACTCACGCTAATGGCAAGGTCAAAAAATATCGAAAGTGCAAAGTTTGTCCGTATGTTGTCATATCATTTGTATATGTCTTTACATCACTAACACTACATATTTGCTACTACTAGGGCTCAATGTACCATTGTAAACGAGACGTCAACCCTCCGCCATCATGCAGAAGCCAAATTCGCTGTATGTTCACATTTATTTATTTGTTGATGTACTAGATCTAAATGTTCATAGGGAAAATACTGTACATGGGCCAAGGTTGATGCGCACTTGACCGAGCGCAAATTGTCGGAGCGCACCATCCCTTACACCCACCAGAATTTTAGAACAGCTGCAATTGAGTGGCTTGTCGCCACAGATCAGGTAAGATTCATTTGTATTGATATTGTCGACTGTAAACTAACGGAATTTAGCCCATACAGGCTCTTGAACACCCTAAGTTCAAAGAAATGATAGATGTCGCCTGGCATGCTACACAGGGTGTCATGATTCCAGTCCAAAAGGCCATGCACGCTGAAATCATACATGTTTTCAAGAACCATTTGACCAAACTCAAGAAGAAATTGAACGTATGTACCATTCTTCACAGTATCTACTCGTATCTGACACGATTTTAGAGCCAATCTGTCAGCGGTGCAATCAATATCACATGTGACACGTGGCAGGCCAATAACTCAGATGGTTATTTTGCCGTCACTGGCCACTGGATTGAAGAAAACGATCCGATGCAATGGGTACCTGGGAATGCATTACTTGGCTTCGCTCGGCTCAATAATGCCCATAATGGCCAGCGCCTAGGTGGTGCATTATTCAAGGTGCTCGATTGTGTCGGTGTCGCACACAAAGTCAGTAAAATTTCCACCTCCTCAATGACTGTGCTTATATCTTGACCTAGATTGGCCACGTCACATGTGACAACGCAGCAAACAATAGTACCATGCTGCAGGAATTTAAGTACCACAAAGGTGTCAATGCAAGATAAAGTAAGTATTTTCAATTTGGTTGATGGAACTGCTAACAAGCCTGACAGTTGTTTAGCGCATGTTATTAATCTCGGCACGCAACGACTCATCAGTCCCTATAGCAAGGCACCCCACTACAACTCTCATAACCTGCATGCTCATGAACCAGATCTAGCTCAGAGGGTCAATTGTGACGAGATTGGTCTGGTCCGCAGTGTCTGTGTCAAAGAACATTTTGACTTACATTATGCTTAATCATGCTGATTGCAACAAGCAGGTATGATACACCACCACACCTTTTGTTCTTACTCTGACTTGCCATTACAGCATGTCAATACATTTGTGTATGAAATGGGACGCCAAGAGCAAAATCTATCGAAGTGTGCCAAAATCGACTTTCTGCAATTGACGTCTGCTGAGTGGACACGGGTTGGCCAGTTCACAGACCTTCTTTCATATGCCGATGTGGCACAGCAAGCTTTCTCGTCCGATCGAGGGTCAACTCTCCATCTTGCAATTCCTGCACTGGAAACACTTCACAAATCATGGTCTTCGCAAGCAGAAAGGCCCAAGTATATTTGGTTTGCCGGTGCACTCAAGGCAGCAGCAGAGAAGCTAGACAAATATTATGAGAAAACTACAGACACCGCTGCCTATGTTATTGCCATGTGTTCGTCATTTTCTATTCTAATCATCCCGACCCTAACATACCAAACCAGTACTTGATCCGACATCCAAACTTGCATACTTCAAAAAGCACTGGCCATCGAATTTGCTCGATGACATGCTTGCTTGTGCCGAGAACGTATTTGAACAACGCTACAATGAGCTCAATCAGTCACTTGCATTGTTGCAGCCTGCAACTACGAAAAGCAAGGTTGGCGGCCTCAAGAAACTTATTCAGGAAGTTCAGAGCGACTCCGAAGATGACTCCGAGGCAGAATTAGGTGCCGCGTCCATCGGGGATCCATCAAAACCATGGAGGGCTGAGTTCACCAGTTATATCGAAACCATTGAGGCCGCTCCCTCAGCAGGTATGACCACTATTCAGTGGTGGGGTGTAAGTGACTTTCACTTGCTACTCACTCGATGCTGACTGTTGTTTCAGTTAAGATCAATGCCCTAAGGTATCCAGTGTGGGCTTCGCTGGCAAGGGATTACTTATCCATCATGGCAGCATCTGTCTCGAGCGAGTGAGCTTTCTCGCAAGGAGGCATCACGATTACCAAGCGGCGTAATCGGCTGAAAGGAGACATTGTCGAGGCTCTACAATGCGTAAAGTGTTCTCTTCGTAATGAACTTATATTCTGGGAGCCTGGTCCCTCATCCCTTACAGAAGAAGTAAGTGAGGATTCCAAACACGAGACTGATGGGTTAGAAGTTGAGCCAGCAGATGATGAGGGGTGGGATACACTGATTTTAGAGGAGGAAGAGTCTGATGTTGATTCAGCGGATGACGACGAAGTACTGTAGGACTCGAGTGCTACTTTATTGAATTTTGAGTCATTTTGTTTTCGAAAGCCGTCATTGAGCCCAAGCTGAGCCGCAGCTTTGGCCTGGCTTTGGCCCATGGCTCGGCCTGAGGTTTTGCAAAGCCTAAGCCCCCAAAAGCCAAGCCCAAGCCAGGGCTTTCAGGCCGAGCTGGGCCCGCACATCACTAGGACTCGGATGACATATGAAGTGTTTGTTGGATTCGTGGAAGAGACTAGAGTAGCAATGGTTAGACAGATTTAGATATAGTAAATAAATTTGTACCTGATGTCCGGATGTCCATGGAAGTCTGTAACAGACGATTCAACTCCCTAAAGTAAGGATGCATTGATATTATGAGCATAAAGCCGCGGCTTGAGCCACAGGCTCCGGCTTTCCAACAGCTCAAGCCAGGCCCTAGGCCATGGTCAGGCCATGACTTAGGCCTGGCTTGGCTCGGCCTAATCCGGCCCAGCTTTGGCCAGCCCACGGCTTAAAGCCGGGCCATGCACATCACTACTTGGAACGCTCTGCTCAGAGCAGAGAAAATTTGGTCAGCACTGCACGTAAATTGATTTACGAGAAGAACTACGCAGTTGGGAGTGCACTGGTGGAAAAAATCTTGAAGGCGCAGTCCTGGGTACCCACATTAGTGAGACCTGGTCCCTAATCATAGACAAGTACTAATCATCCCTCAGAATGCTTTCATAGATCGACTTGGCGCATTGGGGTTTAATATTTTTCATGCTCTGGTAGTAGATCTTCTCCACGAGTTTGAGATTGGAGTATGGAAGATGCTATTCACACACTTGTTGTGAATTCTCTCGGTGCGGGACAAGGGTTTAATTGATCAATTGGATAAGAGGTATGGTGTTAAATACCGTATCATTCACTGCAGCTGACCTCGACGATTAGATATAGGCAAACCCCAACATTTGGTGCAGCTACCATTCGGAAATTTTTGGCCAATGCTTCCGAAATGACATGTATGGTGGCTCGAAACTTTGAGGATCTTCTACAGGTATGAGCTCAGCGCGTATTGATGCTGGATAGGCCACTAACAACTTGTAGTGCTCTATCCCTGTGTTTGATGGTCTTCTCCCCGAACCACACAATAAGATTGTTCTTGAGCTTCTGTTCACTATGGCTCATTGGCATGGGCTAGCAAAAGCTCGAATGCACTCTGATCTAACTCTCAAGATCATGGACGAAGTGACATTGACACTCCGGCGACAATTTCGTGAATTCAAGAATACTGTTTGCGCCGCATACCAGACTCGCGAACTGCCCAGGGAGGTTGAAGCTCGCGCCCAACAGCTTGTGAAGAAGGCGGGAAAAGAGACTACAAGGAACAAAGGAAAAGGAAGCTCGAGCATCGCAGCAAAAGGACAGAAGGACGGGTTGAGGGCATCGACTCAGAATGTGCAGCGCACGAAGGTTTTTAATTTTCAAATGTATAAGTTTCATGCATTAGGAGACTACGTGTCTACAATATGCCGGTATGGCATATCCGACTCGTGTAGTACTGAACTGGTGTGTCCTAACCCGCTTAACCATTTAGTTAGCTCACTGACTCCTTTAGGGCAAGCTTGAACATCGCTCTCCCAAAGCTAGATATTGCCGCACCGATCATAGATCGTTCGTGAAACAGCTTACTCGAATTGAGCACCGTCAAGTGTGCATTCGCCGTATCAAGGACAGAATTATTCATCACCCCCACATCAAAATTTCCGAGTTGGCGACACGCTCTGAAGCTCACCGCTATATTGGCCTAACCCAAAAATATCCTACACACATAGGATCATACTTGCGCAGCCTCCAAGGTGATTATGCCATCATAGTGAGTTTAATTATGCTCCGTCGTGAAATTTTAACATCCTCTCGCAGATTTTTGTTCCAGAACTAAAGAGCCATCTATTGTGCTGCGTCAATATGTCGAAAGATTCTGTCAATGAACATGACACCAACACGATTATCATTAAGGACGATCGAATGTATCGACATAATATTGCAAGGTTCAATTACACAACATACAATGTTCGCAGAGCCCAAGATGTGATCAACCCAAGGACTTCCCACTGCAACATCATGGTTCTCTGCCCCTATACCGATGTACAGGATGAGGGGCACATATATATGTACGCGAAGGTAATAGGTATATATCACGTCAATGTGATCTTCATCGGAAATGGCATGATCAACTACACTCCCCTTAGAATGGAGTTTTTATGGATCCACTGGTATGAGCCCATCGATCAGCACTCCACTTGGGAGACCTCTACCCTGGACCGACTTACCTTTCCGCCTCTAGCGCACGAGGACTCATTCGACTTTCTTGATCCCGCAGATGTTCTGCGGGGCTGCCACATCATATCTTGTTTCTCCAGCCACAAGAAACATATTGATGGATTAGGTGTATCAGCAAATGCGGGGGACAAAGATGATTGGAACGAGTCCTTGGTTAATCGGTGAGTCAGTTGTATTGTATTATTTATCAGTAATATCAAGTTCTTTCTGTCAGCTTCGTGGACCGTGACATGCTAATGTGTTTCCACTTCGGGCTTGGTGTTGGGCATGTCTACTCTCACCATCTCAATGTGCAGGCTATGCATCAGCGAGATGATAGTGCAGTGCAGTGTCATGTTGAAGAATCCGATGATGAAGGTACATTCAGAGACGAAAATGAAAGTATTCAGGACAATGAAGATGATGACGATGTTCAGATGATGGATCCTGCTGAACAGTGGTATGGAAGTAGCCAGGAATCACTAGTAGAACAATTTGAAGCGATGTATGAGAGCGAGTTAGAATTAGATTATGAAAATTAGACTACATTACAATAGAGCACGTAATAGTGCTCCATCAGTGTCTACTCTAGGCATCCAATGGCATCCAACGCTACTTCAAAGACCACTCTGGGCGTTTGATGGCACTGATGTCTCTCAGTTAATCGAGTGTCTAGATTTAAAGTGGTATGTACCTGGAAGAATTTTGATGGTGCAGTGGTTTTTAGATGTCAACATCCGCTTTGCGATAGTGTCGAAGTATTTCGCTTAATTTAGCATTCAGATTGAATTGTGACAAGGTGCGCCCAAAAACTGGCTCGACGGCGAACTGGCCAGGGTTTAAAAGCCTCTCAATGACTCTTGACTTTACCAGGAATTACAAATGCTTCCTCTTCTCGTGCCCACCTTATGGGCAAGCCAACTACACTGTTTGACTCCTTCATATTTGACAATATTGGTCTCATGCCTCTTTCTGTTAGTTTTTTATTACCTCCCCAAGCTTGTTACTCACTCAGTTATTCAGGGCGACTTCATTGGGTATCTGATTTTGGGACCTGGGCTGACACTGTACCCTCTATATGCAAGTATTTATATCCTTAAGCATTTACGTCTGATTTCTTATTGAAATCCTAGTGTCGAACAACACTGCATGCCAAAGTACGTGGTTGAATTTATGCGAGGCTACATACTCATTTCATCTTAGCTGAAAACCCATATCACTCTATGGGCTTATGTGTTGACATCAGACATCCATTTTTCAGCCTTTGAGCCTGGACAGAGCAAAGAAGTTCCCGTCTTTACCAATTTCATAAGTCGAATCTTCACCGCGTCTGTCCTCCCACTGAACAGCCTTATAGCTTAACCCAGTGGTTGAACAGTTTGGTTTCCCTCCCAAGGGTACAAGAATAGGTCCCAATAACAGATTCTATGTTGTATACAACACCGTAAGTCTACTGTTCAATTTGATGTAACTCTCACCTGACAATATACTACAGGTTGATTCCAACCACCCCACCGCTGTCATTCATCCCGCACGCCATCCCATGGGTTATTACCCTTGGTCCGACATCAACTTCTCAGCCTTTGCGGCCATGTCAGATGCACACAATACATGCGGTCCTATGATCAACCCTGCGTATTTGCTTCCTTGTGCCAACGTGATGTCAGACGACATAGCCCAGGCTTACAGTTCAAAGGATGCTATCGTGACAGATGCACATGATGGCGCCCAACAGGTGATATCCACAGATCACACAAATGCACATACATTGAATGTAGCCATGCCAGCACTGCCGATGGTCTATTCCTGGATTTTGTACTCGGCCAATATAGTGGATAGCGCTGCCATCAGTACCCACGCAGACCGCAAATCAACCCTCTCCACCAAGAAAAGGCGAAAAAACCTCCTAAACCCGAAGGAGGCCTCAAGAGGATTGTGAGAATTTACGATAACTGGAAAACAGCCATTGCTCATCTCCGGATCCTGCTATGAGTAGCAGTTTGCATTGGTGAAATTGAAAATCCCTTCATGCTCAACGTAGACCGCAGGGATGCTGCCATTCAATTGGTCTGGCCTCACGCTCTCCTTCGGGCCAACCTCAGTGTCGATGATTTGGAAGATGGTCAGGAGCTTAGTTCCTCTGATACCTGCTAGAAATACTGACCTGGCTTTAGTCAAGTCGGCTAACAGCAGCGCGAATATGTCTCATGCAAATGTGTTGGCACTTGTACGTATGCATTTCATACTCTCATTTACATGTCTCATCCTCGAATAGTTCAACCCTTCCCTGACGGAATTTCTTGCCAATATCAAACACCTAGCACTCTACTCGATCGGCCACCCTCACGTAGGCTTTGGTCTTGATGATGTAGCTGCAGGTGTCTTGTTGACTGATATGGTCCATCATCTGCTCCAGGTGTTCATAAGGCCAAAATCTAATATGCTTCCGATCAGTGTGAGTATTCCGCACTTCCTTCAGCTGTCGCTCTTATTCTCTCGCAGGAAAATGGCTTTGCTTGGTTCCTGTTTCAGCAAATCACCAAAGAGATCATGTGGCACATAGTTTTTCATCCCTCTGAGACACATGGTATTCGACTTGTGTTGGCCGATCTAGAACCGGAAACATTCAGGAACGGTAATAATCCGCCCTTTCAACTCTGTCTTTGGTGGGGGCTAGTGTGAGTCTCTTTCTAACACATGTTGTTGTCCGCTCAAAATGCGCTTAAGTGTTACAGTGCTCTTCTGCAGAAATACTTGATCTTGATGAAGGTACCTGTTGAGCTACTTGCACACTATCCGACCATGTCTCAGGTATTCGTGGAGCTCCGTGAGACAATTGCCGAGCTGGTCAATTTGCACGATGACGAGGGTCACCCGGAGTTCATGGCCAACCTTGTACGCCTATGCGATATCATGCAGGTTTATATTCAATCTGATTTTCGCGTCAGTGGCTAATGCGAACACAGTGTTACCGAAGTCTTTCGACTTGGCTGTTCGAGCCGAGGTTGACCCCTACGTTTGTATCCCATTTGTCGGCGTGACTCAGAATATCTGCCAATGTCCATTGTATCACATCTTGTTTCGCAATAGTTTTAAACCAAGGAGCATGTTATATAGTGAGCATATGAGTGTTTTGAGTGAGATCGTGGCAGCCTGAATATTCAAAGTAAGTAATGTGCTTCAATCCCAGGAGAAGCTCAAGCTCGTTTAATTCCTCCCACAGCTGCTTCAACTCGTCTCGCTTTTCCTCCACAATGAGGGTCAGGATGCACCTGTCACAACGTGTCATTTGAACAGGCGGGTGGTAAGGACGCCCTGCAAGGGGATTGGTTTGCATGCGCTCACGGTCGTCCTGCGTGATTGCCTTTGCGTAGTCCCAGAGGGCCTAAGTAGTAAGTGCGGAATATGATTAACAATACATAATCGCTAATGATAACCGACAGCTCACCAATGCGGATGTCATGACCTTGAATCCAGGCCGCTGAGGTGCTTGATTGTCCTGCTGATCCTGTTGCATAGCGTCGCCATCCTCACATAGTACAGTATGTGCTATCACCACTTACATCATTTGCTATGTTTCCATTAATAATTTGCTAGATCTGTCTCAGATGGTTCGTCAGTCCCCACGCGTCAAACACCGCTAACGACTTACCATTGTGTTTGCACTGTCTTGTCCTTGAGCCATTGTTCGAATGACAATGTAGATCAGGTTGCGATCGAAAGTAGAACTACTAGTAGTCACGCTTATGTAATACCGTGTGAGTTTGGACTTCAGCGGATTTTACTGAACTTGAATGATGATGCAATGACTCAAACTTGAAGCACAGGCGACGTGGGCGTCCAAAGGGCACACCCTTCAGCCTCAAGAATGCAAAGGCAGCTTGCACAACTCAATCTGGTGAGTTCAGGCTGCTTATCTCATTGTTGACTAATGCTTACTCAGCCTCAGGACTCGGACGACTCAAGAAAAGTGCTCCCATTGCCATCTGAACTCAGGCTGACGTGTTTCAGTGCTGACGACTTTGATTTTCCGCTGAAGGTTCAACAATTCAGATGGTGAGTCTGAACAATGTTGGGTCTGACTGCCTAGCTCTGTTGTCCAAGTAGACAATGTTCGACCCTAAAGGGTTTCTGTACTAGACTCAAGGCTCAGAGGAGAGGAAATAACACGAAAATCTGCTGAGCACTCAGACTCATACTGGTAACTGGTGAAGAATTGATTGATTATGTAAGCACCAAAAATGCGAACATAAGTAAAGTAAAAACAGCCCTACAAGCCTAGTCAGGAATAAGTCTCTACACCGCTAATGCGGTAATGCTGGTATCAACTATCAAGGCTTCCCTTTCAGATTTTCTTGTTCCTCTCTAAGACAACTGATTTTGTTGCAGACAGGTCTTACTATGGACAAAGCTACTCGCTGCCTTACAGCTTCTGGATTCAAATTGTTACCCTCAAATCATTGACTCAATGCTTCATGTCACTAACACTCATATCTCAACACACGAAGTATGTGCCACATTTTGAACATATTGTTTGCAAACTAACTTGAAGGCCTGACAGTCAGTCATTGTCAATCATTGTGGAAGGATCACCGTGCTATGTTCATAAAAATGTAGAGCTTCAGGTGACAACGCTTATGGTGGTGTTTCCGGATCAGATACTGATATCTATGCTGCCCCATTACTGACAGACAATATGATTGAAGTGCATCGACATTCATTAGGGAATCCCTTGCGGATGAATCGCGCTATGTTTTTTTTCAACAGTCACCAGAGACATCAACACTGATCCGACCAATCACGCTTTCAATGCCTATCGCTCACAGGTATGTTTCCATCCTTACTTATGTGTACCGCGATTCGAGCATTCAACTCTTGTGTTTTCCTTATTACAGGATTTGACCCTTCTACGGGACCCGGCATCATGAGATCGCAAGCATTAGGATCACCTTATTCCCAGACAAGTCTCAACTTCGTGGTTCAAGATCAGCCCTGCAAACACAGCATCGTTGAACTCAACCACGCACAGGTATTGCTCTGTGTAGATGAAAAGGTACCAACACCAAGAATTCAGGACAGCAGTTGAAGCGCTGACATTACTTTCAGGCTACTTGGATGCCATTGCATCAATCTGGCCACAATAGTTGGCCTTAGGGCACAAATGATCTCTGCATTCAATGGATGGACGTTCTTAATCCATATTGGATGGCCTCAGTGGTGCCTACAACAGTCTTTGCTGTGTGCCATGAACGACCTTTCACGTGGTATGTGTTCTGGGCGCCCCCATTGGTTTCACTTGCCACCCCTCCCTTGTGAACAGTCCGTTTACTGAAGACGACAGACCTTTTTACGTGCTCAATGGGTCATTGGATAGATGTCGTGCTGGGCATTTTCTGCACCATAAATGAAGCACTCGAGCTTCCAGCTCTTATCTTTGTGGCTTCCAGTGGAGGTGCATTTTCCCAGGTTTGGCTCCGCCTTCTGTAACTTTCAAATTGGGTAATTAATTTTATTTTATAGTTTGAACTTTGATGGTTTCTGCATCACAGTGCGCCATCGCGTCCCAAATAGGACAAGGTCAAAGTGCACGATCATACCTGTATTATAGACCATATAAGTATTGAATGATCGTGTGAATATCCCTCGAGCCTCTGCTCCCTCACAAACTTTCCAACATGTCAAATATCACCCCAGTTTGTTTTTTTACGTCCCATTCACATGTGAATACTCAGATTCTTGAAATTGAACCCACCAAAATTGCTCTGCGATCTTGGCTCCAGACACAGGAGGCTGAAGTTGTCAGTGTGCTCATGCAGTTTTGATATTATTCTCATAAATTTACCTCCAGCTCCCAGACTCTCTGTTTATCGCAGCTACTGTGCTGTTTGGTTCAGTCGATCCCTATGACCTTATATGACATGAGCCTCAGGGAGTTGGCGGTCCAAATGCAGCTCCAGCGGGAAGAGGAGAATATGGCAATACTTTCTATGCAAAGAGGGCAATGTTTCATGGAGGAGAGCATGTATTGAGCACAGATGGAGGTTTCCTTGTTCAGTAAAGTGATGGCAAACTTTTGCGAAAAGTTGAACACCATGGATAACTCACGTGAGTCATTATGTTCGAAGGGTCGTGTCCATAAGAAATTCAATTTATTCATAGTTAAATCATGGCTTGCTCTGCAGACGCTGCCCATGAATGCTGTGGGATATGTGGCAGCGTGCCAGGAGTCCACCCTAACCAATTCCGACTGCTCCCCACCTACCCGATATAAATGCATGGTGTGGCTTTCCTCATGTCGCAAGGCCTTGCTCCTGACATCGTCACATTTTCATGATGCTACAGAAGTCGACAATGCCAGTCGCATAAAACTTCCTGATTGCCCGCAATATCTTAAGGATCATCTCAGAAAATTTACCAAGGCAAGTACTACTAATGCTACGAGGGACCCGGTATTCTGACATTGTGCAGCCCCATGATAAAAATTCTTACCTGCCAGGTTGTTTAAAGGCTCTCATCGATGATGTGGCATATCGCACATATGTGAGCGCATACATGGCAGAAACCAAGAAATCCCCAGTATGCACTGACAATGGCGACAGCTTCAAGACAGAGCACAAAATGCTGGACAAACTCAAATTTGAGTTTCGTGTAATGTACTTCAAGAAGCAGCGCGCACAGGCTGAAGTGGACATGTTTGCTGAAGCCATAGCACGCATTGTTGTTGGTGAGCACAATCGAAAAAAATCTCCAATTTCTCGAACTAATTTAGCTGTCGGATCGCAGAAGGCGGCACGTCTGCTGGAAGTGCTATGACACTTGGATCGCGTGCATCTGATAATATCGATGATTGGTTCGACAACTGGAACTCAGCATCATCTTTATCTTCCAGTGCCTTGGCCCTCTTGTGACACTCGTGTGATTGTACTATCATTGTATGAAGATGTATCGGTATGTCTTGTTGTAGTTTGGCCTCGGTTCATGTTATTCTTCCTGCCTTTTCCACTCATGAAATGTATAATCAAGCAATACTTATTCATCCACTGCAAAATACCCCCCCCCCCTGTTTTCTACCTGTTTGCGCCCACTGCAAGGTACCCCCCCCCCCCAATTTTTTCTCTTGTACTTGTTTTCTGCCGCTTTATAAATCGGACGGTTTATGTATCAGACGGTGTATATTGTACAGTATTTGACTTTTTGGCTCATGAAACCTAACCTCAGCCTCGTCGCTATGTGTCATTACCAACATAGACTTTACTATCCTATTTATCATGGAATCCATCTTTTCCTTTCAGCTTCCTTTAATTCGCTGCGAACCATGTAATAATTAGTTTTTGCTGGTTAGCCAATGACACACCTGCACAAAAGCGCCAGGATAACAAAATTTGTAATGTCAGTTACCGTGGCACTTGATACTTTCGGGGATTGGTGGGAGAGACCACTTGTCACATTGATATCTACTTACAAGATGTATCTCAAAGTGACATTCCCTGACATAGTCATATAGTCTTTCATATATTTGTTGCATATTTATAAGACACATATCAAAAGACGTGCCCCTATCATAACCCCTTGAAACCATGAGATTTGAGGTAGATATCGAGCTCATAGTGCGGAATGATGAGCTCGATGGTGTAGTGAATGTGGGAAACAGTGGACAAGGTACGTGACATGCTGTGGGGTAATGGCGGCAAGTTCCAAGGACCCATAAATAGATAGTGCGCTAAATATACCTAAGCTTATTAAATATACATTTTATTATTTATTCCCCCTCACCAAGGTGACTGCTGAGTGCTGTGGAACGTGCTGAAGCACCGCAGCACAGGTTATCGCCCCTAGTTAAGTAGTAGCAAACATCCGATAACATCAGTATTACTAATAAGTAACATATATGGTGACACACAGGTGCGGTCGTGAGAGATTTGTGGCGGTTCCAACTTCCCGATCGAGCGGTGGCGGTGCCTAGACCCCTGGCACCAGGACTGAGTACTGAGGCTTGCAGCGTTTACCTTAAGAATCGCGTACATATCTCCTACATCCTTTAGCCAAATCCCTGCCCAGTCCAACCACACCACTCTAAAAGCCAATATTCGTCCCCTTCTCGCTGCAGGTGCCAGCCGCTCCATCACCATTCAGCTCACAGCAACCCTCAAGGACCTTTTTGCCCATGACTTCCCCGATTGGTCAACTATTTTGCATGACGTGAAGAGGCCCTTGGGAAGTGCCAGTGGAGACGTCAGAGAAGTCGGTCGTTTATCTGGTTTCTATTTTTGCGTTTCCATATCTTATACATGCCAGACGAGTACGAAAACTTTTCGTCCCCGTAAATGGCATGACCTCGTTCCTCCTCTCCCTCGCAAGCAATCGCGAGAAAATGTCCTTCCTCCCGATGCTCCAGTTTATCAGCACGGTCTTGCGCTCGTGCATCTCTGTTACTTTCTACTACGGCCGTCAACTCACAAGAATACCATATAGAAATCCCCACACTGGCCCAGCGCTTCGGCGCGCTTGTGATGACGTCAGTCCTCGGCCCGTTCATCATCCGCCATCCCGATGTCAAGGGAAGTACGCGTGCGGGTCGCACTGGCGATCACCAATCTGGTTGTCATCCACGACTCTGGTCCGTCGACAATCACTGCTCATATTATGCTGCATCCATACTAACTTTGATTTTATAGTCAGAGACGCCGTCTCTCCACAAGTCGGCAGGGTCGCGCAAGGTGCGTCTCGTGTCCAAACCCACTGACACACTCGTTGATTTCGATGGTGGTTGTTGCAGATCTTCTCAAGCTCTCAGATGAGACGGACCTCGATAACCTCAATCACAGCATGGAAGCTAAGCTCGACCGCTTCCAAAACGAGCTTCTGCCTGTGGCTTCGCAGCTCACTGCACGCATGATGAGCACCTATCGCGGAATTCGCAGTCTCAGCGTCACACGAACAAGTCATTATTGCATGGTTGACATCATTTCTCCTGGAGCTCCACCCGATGGCAATTCCTCCCCAGATGGTCGTTCACTCTAATTGTATGTATCGTACCACTAACACATCTCCACAGGTGACGATGGTCTCGCCATGCGTGACAGTCCCTCTTGATGAGGTACCCCCGCGCCATTGCCTGAAACCCGTTCACATCCGGCGCCACAAACTCTAATTCTTTCTGCTGCTCACGGTAGCAGTTCCGCATGATCGCAGCTCGTGCGAGAGCCTGGAACCCTCCAACTCTCGCCACGACCTTCACCTCGCAGAGGGCCTTTGCAACATTACGGCGCTGCTGTCTAGCCAGGTTTGGGCGTGCACGCGCTTGCAGACCGATAAGCATGGGAGTTGCGCGCCGCAAACCTCGGATGAGCTGAAGAAGACGCTTGCGTGCGAGATAAGTCCGTACGGCTGCCTGTATCCGGACAACAGTTGCAGACACATCATCAAGTTTGGCGAGTTGGATCCGTATGCCCCTCCTCACAAAAACACCGCGACACTGCGCCTGCAGATCCATAATGGTCTCCTCCTGTGCATCCAGTGTTCTGAGCTTGCTCGCAAGCGCCTGTCGGATGAGGAAGCTGCACGCAGCAGCCTGGACATTCACCACAGATAAAGCCACCTCCGCCCTTGCCACTTCGCTGTGGTTTCGCTTCACGTTTTTGGCGCGTGCAGTTGATTGCATTTTCACCACGATCGCACGGGCGCTCCTCAAGGCCGCCTTCAGCTTCTCAAATCGCTGACGTACGAGGACGCCACGAATCTGGGCCTGGGTTTTCACTACGCACTGACAAACTGCCTTGGTGCGGGCAACATATGCTCTCCAGCGCCAATGGACAAGTAAGCCGCGCACAGCAGCCTGCAAACGAACAGCCCAGGGCGTCATGTCATGGGTCTGCTGACGGGAGACAAACGGTGCGTCGGGCGAGAGCACCGCGGAGATGTGCTTGCAGACGAGGAACATATCGTTCGGTTAGACGCAGACGGACGTGTTGTGTCGCCTGTGCCTCGCGGACCAGAAAACCACGGGCTAGACATTGGATCAAACGTATTGAGTCCTCGTTCTCCAAGAGCAGGCGATCGCGCCCTGTGAGTAAAATTAAGCCTATTGATAGATATTGGGAAAGTATGTAGGACGGACGCTCCTCCTCGCTTTCCTCTGGCTCAGGCGGTGGTGGCTCAGGCTCCTCGTTGATTTCCTTTGCTAGTTCCCTGCCGACATTGCCAAAGTTGGGCATCGGGATACCTGCGTAAGTGAGACCTTTCTGCGTCTTGTGCAACTGGTCATCGGAAAATTGCAGTTGACCGAGAAGATCTCCGATACATTCGGCAAGACCACGACGGGCGAGGAGATGTCTATGAGGTATTAGCGGATTTGAAGGTTGCCGATCGTGAGGTGCTCACCTAAGTGCGCGTATGCAGTGAGTGACCTTGGGAAAGTTTTTCTTCTCGTATAGATCGGTCAATTCAAATATGAATCCCTAATGCAAATCGTTACCCGTCATATCTGATGCAGAGGCATAACAACATACCTCGAGCAATCCTACCTCCCTAACAAAAATGAAGAAATGATTGATATTATTTGAGTGACGGAAATTTAACTTTCGGGCCTGTAAACAATCGGAGTTCAAGCTCGATCACACGATCTTAGAACGCCAGCTCACCTCGTAAGTCCTAAACCCTCCTTCCCCCTTGAAAACGTTGACAAGTCGGGCTAGCACAACACCATTCCTAATTCCTTCCTCCATCTCCACCACCCCAAAGCCTAGCTCTTCCCCAATGCAGCCCTCGATCCAGCGCTGCGCCTCTCCCACATGGCACAGATATTCATACGCTTGCAGTAAATTCCTCCGTACATCGGCCCACAGACCCTCTCGTCAAACGAGAGGAAGGGAGGGGTGTCGGTGTAGTTGGGCTCGCTGGGGTTGTATCCCGCGAGAGACACAATCGCCCCGGAATTCCAGTGACATTGGAAGCTGTGCCACCATATTCCCGCCGATATATCAAAAATAGCCTGGTTGGCATGTGCGTGGTGATCTAGATCTCATATTGTTCGGGCTCTGTGGGCAGCATATAACTGTGAATTTGATGGTCCGCTTGGTCTACACAACAATAAATGGGAACTTAAAGCGGGTCGATCTGTATTGAAGCCAATAAATCAGATGGTCGCGTGACAGAGTCGGGGACAGATATGTGCGAGCGAGTTGGCTGGTTGGGCGCGCCATGCCTTGCGATGAGTCCAACACGCGCCAAAGCGACGATGAGGACAGAAACTGGAAAACTCAGAGAGAATCTCGTCCCGCATGAAGAGGACCTCACCGGGTGTAGAGGAATCTTCCCGAGCGGTTGCGCCCTTGTTGCAAGAACACAGGTAACGACCAGAGCGAGTATACAGGAATTGCGGGAGGCACATGTAGTTTGTGCGATACAACAGGGAAAATTTGTATGCAGCTTCATTGGCTGCATATATCCCTGGCTGAGCTCAAGCTGAGCCTTGCGTATATAATCAGATTGGAGATGTGTTGTTGTGACGAGTGACCGTATGTCTCCCAACAATGACACTACTCTCAAGTGCGATGATGAGAAAAAAGTTACGAGGCTGAGATGAGGGCTATGCGCTCATATATGCAGCGACATGCTTCGTGAGTAAGCAATAGAAAGGGCCGAGTGACCCCGAGTGCCCAGATGGAACTTGCCTGGAACCCTAGTTCACTTGTACTGTGATTGGGCATGATAGAGCACGAGATTCTGCAAGTACTGATCTGTCAAGAAATCGGGAAGAGACTGTTGATGACTTGGGAACTCCAGTTGAAACTGGGCTGCTCGCTGGCATGGAAGCAGAAACAAGAGAACATATCGAAAACAAAGAGTAGCGAGCATCGTAAGCTTCATAAGGGCAACGCACGTACTAAGTAGGACAAGAGCGTTGAAGCAACAAAAGAGAGAGAAAATGTGTGCCTACTGCCGTGCCCTCTTGGTCAACGTCGCAGCAGAAACGAATGCATGTGCGTTAGCCTTACATTTCTTAGAACAAGTGGGTATGGGAGTATTGTTCTCTTTCTCCTTCTGAAGGAGCACGAACGCAGGGCGCACAGGAACTCCGGCTTTTTGTTCCCCGGCAGCAGTGAGGGCGAAAGATTGGAAAATAGTGTCTGGGAGAGGGAGACCAATAAGTTTTCCAGGATGCGCATATTCTGGGTGTGCCAGGTTGAGGTGAGCTTCGAAATTGTAGCGCCAAAGTGCTGGTAGCCAGTCCGTATCCCTGTTTTGATGAATGCAAAGCTGACACACAACGGGAACGTTGCGACATGGGCGAATGTCGGAGCCCTGACTGGCGCTGCCATACTGGAACGTGTCTTGGCGTGGACACTTCGACTCCCATTGGATCTTGCGGCTGGTTTCCTTCATTAAGAGTGCGCAGTCTGCCAGTGGATCGTTTGATTGACTGCAAAATCCACAAGGCAAGAAACCATTGATGGGATTCACGACATTGTCCGAGACTTTGCGAGCAGCGCGCAGAATGTGCATGCCCATGTGAGAGCGGATATCTTTCGTGGTCTCGTTGCACACAAGACAGCTAACTGTAACTGCCTTACCGCGCCCAGTTGAAGCCAGGATCTCAGTACCAGTCCCACAGACGAGCCCATCAACACCTGTAAGTAAATATGAGTCCAGAACGTCACAGACAGAGTCTGTGAGACACACCGTTACCCATTTTGTATGGGAAATGAGAGTTTTCGGTGGTGAGCGATGTGATAGAACTGGACGGTATCTTCGACTCCATGATCTTTGTCCAGAGCGACGCGACTGCTGTCTGGAGTGCTGCATCGTCCAGCGCCCACGTTGAGCCTTGGGAATTGATTTCTGAAGTCTGATCTGTGGTAAGGGCGTCGAGGGCGTCCACAACAGAAGGATTGACTAAGTTGATGAGGTACCCAGGAACGCTGACACTGATGACCTTCTGTGTGTTGATACTTATTACTCGTCCCTGGAACAGCGGATGCCGTTTTGAGATAGCCACCGGTCTAAACCCAAGTACTACTAGAGTCGAAGTTGCGCGAAGAGACTAAAACCATAATCTCTCCCGAGACCTTGACGTTGGCCCGCTGAGACATGAGTGTGTCGGTTTTGATTCTTGCACGAGATGTGCCGTTCTCTGACAGAGCAGTTGCTCGGAGAAGAGCAAGAGCAAGAGTCTTGCTGTGAGTGCGGAGGAGGGCCAGGAACAAATCCCCAGTAAGAAAATGGTCGCCATGAAGAAAGTTAGTTCCCAGCTTCGACATCACCAGATCTCTTGTTGACTGGTGAGAAGCCACGGACACGAAAGAGTCGGGATTGAGATTTAGGAGTGAAGTCGGGAGAAATGATTAGACGGCAAACACTCTGCTTATGGACCCACTTCTTGTCGCACCACAGAAAGTCGACAGCACGAATGCCAGGGCCTAAGGGGGGTGCTGCCGAAGAGGGTGCAGTATCTGCTGACTCCTCATTGTCCTCAAGCTGGTCGGGTGAAGTGGAGTCACACATGTCTGCCAATATCTCCTCGAAGGTATGTTCGTAATCTTCCCCACCATCAACGTCAATGGGTGACGAAACACAACCCTACAAAGGTGCAGCCTCTTCGTGTCTGATGTCATGCTCCGCCTCGTGAGCAGATGGAGGTATGGGTGTAGTAGGGGAGGCGAGAAGTGAGCGGTCTTCATCGTCATCTCCATCATTCACGCTAGGGTATTTCCCCTCACCGAACACACAGAGCAAGTCGACACCAGATCCTGTGGAGAAGTGATGCGTGAAGTCGTAAGCTGATGCAGGGACCCGAGTATCTTGAAGGATCTGCACCGCTTCATCACGTCCCTGTTTCCAAGAGCTCTGCAAATCACAGTGACCGGAAATAATGTCCCCCGCCAGGTAGACCGACTAATATGATCCACCGCTTCTGAACGAGAAAGGTTCAGACGGCGAGGGCCTCGCATGATGTCCGGATTGCTTGCATAGACTCCACCAATGTCACGAGCAGCACCAAGGCGGTTAAGGGACTGCTTGTAGTTGACTGCGCTGTTGTGGCCTCCACACATACGAAGATTGAAAGGCAAAGAGAAGTTCGATTGGATCGTCCCCAACGTCGAGAAGGCAGAAAATTGCGTTTGGATCTAACTGCTGTTGCTTCCTGATGCAAAAAAAACGATGTTCTTGAATAAAGTCTGAGAGTCGTAATAGAGCTGGTTTGGTATGAATGAACGGCGCTGGTTGTGGTAGCATGCATATAAAAGGTGCGCAAATCGGCTAAGAGAAATAGCTTGTTCCGTGAGCGAGAGTGAAATCTTGATGAAAGGCTGGAGGAGACTATCGAGGACATGACTTAGGACTCTGATGGCAAATGACAGCGCTCATAAGTTCAACTGCCCGAGGGACATCCTGGAGATCGTCTGGGTATAGTAACGCTGTAGCACGTTTCTCGTCGACGTTGTCAACCCATGTAAGATAACGATGGAGCATAGTAGAGTTAATGCATCGTCCGTTGTTGAGATGAATGCCATTGCATGAGCGTAGGACAGTTGAAAATCCTGAATATGTGTTATTAGAGCCATCTACATAAGCAAAAGAGACTCACTCTTGAAGACATGTTTATAATCGAAGTCCAGCGTGATTTCACGTTCTCCAGTGAGGAGATTGAGCCCAGGGAGGTTACTGAGAGTTCCGTAGAGTGGTGAGGTGAGGGGGAGAGGTACAGACAGAAAGAGTTGATGTCCACCCTTCCGCCGAGTTGCATCGCCGGCTGTGGCAAAGGTCCAAAGTGGTCCAACCTTCTCCTCAGCGCCGGATGTCTTCCACGCATCTATCGCAGTCTTGAAAACATATACCATCTCCGTCACTCCTTCGGATTTGCATGTTGGTGCAGCTAAGATTGGGTAAGTGCCATCTGCACCAAAGATGTGCGCAGCAACGACAGTCAGTTCTCTTCCAAGGTGCACTTTGCCTTCCTTCAGGGCTTCTGCGAGTTTAAGGGCTGAATGGTAGGTGCGCAACGTGGGGTCGATGCTATGGGAATGCGTCCAACAGAGTCCCCCAACACTGTTAGAGTCCGACATATATGACGCCGATTCTTCCAGAGCCGTTTCATCGATCAGAAGACTAACACCTCCACGCAAAGTGAGCTGTGCCTCTGCTCTCGGCACGATGACCACATCATTGATGTTACGCTCGATTACAGCACCACTGACGGGACCGATGACAGGGTGTAGTTTGACGAAGGATGTCTTTCTCTGCAGAGTACGAAGTGGTGGCAGGTTAAGACGCTGATTAAGGGAGTAGAGGAGGTTTCTGCCTCCGAGACGTAAGATGAGAATGCCGAGATCAATCGCCTCTTTTGAGTGCCCCCGCGGTCAATACCCTCGCTCTAGCACATCTTCAAGCATGCGCAGAATAGTGCGAATACTGGCTGCATTTTCAGAGCTGTTTGAAGCAGATTGCGTAACCACGGGATGTCACACTGAGAGAGAGCAATTACGAGGGACGAATGATCTTCTAGTCCGGACAATAAACGTCTAATCTTGCGACCATCATTCAAACCCTTCATGATTTGTTTAAGTATCAAAATGTACCAATAGCATAAAAGAAACCGTGCCTGAAGTTTGATTAAGGTTATGGTCACGTTCATGTATGACATCAATGAGTTGAATGGGGGTGAGAAGTCCACGTCGTGTGTGTGCTCGACGAGTCTTAGCATTCTCTGCAAGTGCGTTCACCTTTGGCTCAAGATGAGCGCAAAAATCGCAAGGTCCAGCGTTGTCAGCGGCTACCCGAGTGCAGTCAAACGAACGGACAAGTATCTGGCGGGAAATGATCTCGAGATCAAATGAGAGCTTATCAGGTCCGTCCGCTGTACGGAGCCAAGGCAGATTTGCTTGTGCCGGTATGCCATCTGGTGTTGGCCAGTTATGAATGACAAACCCTGGACAGGATGACGGTGCAATGAGAGTGAGTGTTGAATCCTGCACTAATACAGCGCTAGCCGGAGGGCTTGACAAGGGACTAAAAATGACAACTATGAACTACCCAGACCAACAGAAAAATGCGATGACTCACGATACAGTACTAGAACGCTTCGACAAGTTAAGAGTTGCAAGCGTCAGTCTCGAATGACATCGCCAACTTTTGACTTTTGAATGCAACAAGCACTGCAGTGCTGTTCCAAGGCCATAAATTGACCGCGGCTTGTGAGTTTGACGTGGCTGCGAATACCAGACTTGATCCAGCAGCCACGAGGACACCGTAACTCCCAGACCTTTGTGTCGTTAACTTGAACTTCCAGTTCGTTATGCTGATAGAGGGTCAGAAAGGCAGTACTGGTAGCCTCTGTGATGACACTGATGAGACATTCTTTTTCGGTTGGGCCAAGAGTTTGAGTTGAATTATGTTGACGGAAACAGTCGGGATTGTTATTTGAAGGACGAGAGTGAAGAAGGGGCTGTAAAACGGGCGGTGGACTCGAGGCAGATAATGTCGGAGCATCAAAATCAATCTGATAAGCAGCATGAAGCGTTGCAGCAGGCTTCTGAAGACTGAGAAGGGTTTACTGCATCATCATTAAACCCATGTGTTGATGCTTCGGCCATCAAGGTCTGGGCATTGTACGTGAAATTAAAGTGAGAATCGTCTGACATGGTGGTATCAATGTTCTGGTATCATAAACTAATGCAAGAAGGTACGGTAGGAGGGCAATTGGAACAATGACTGTGCTTTACTTGTCCTCGTCCTCCTCTGCCTCCAGCCTTCCCAGATCCCAGAAAACCGCGCCAATACGTGCCAGTCGTCTTCGCCCGTCAATGGCCTTTCGTTTTTGACGCGTCGGTTGGTTTGTTCGTCCTCGATGCACGCCGCGGCTGGTCGTAGCCTGTCACCGCAGCACAGCACGCGCCTATCTCTTTCGGGAAGGCTGATGGAAACCTGTGCTGCGACCACCTGTGACTCCCACATACTGCAAACGCTGCATCTGCAGGCCCTTGGCAACGCTGCATCTGCAGTCAGCAAAGTCTGCAGGTCCCAAAGCTGCTTCTGCAGACACCAAAGCTGCTTCTGCAGGCCCTTGGCAACGCTGCATCTGCAGTCAGCAAAGCTGCTTCTGCAGGTCCCAAAGCTGCTTCTGCAGTCACCAAAGCTGCCTCTGCAGGTCCCAAAGCTGCTTCTGCAGACACCAAAGCTGCATCTGCAGGTCCCAAAGCTGCGTCTCCAGGTCCCAAAGCTGCATCTGCAGGTCCCAAAGCTGCGTCTGCAGGTCCCAAACTGCGTCTGCAGGTCCCAAAGCTGCTTCTGCAGTCTCCAAAGCTGCTTCTGCAGGTCCCAAACTGCTTCTGCAGTATCCATTTTCTCCCGATTTTCTTCCCTTCCTCCCGCCTTTGTCATGCTGGGTAGCTGCACTTGCAGCTCTAACCGCCTCACCTAGTAACTGCCTTTGGTGTACGGGTGGCGAGCAGTGCAATAGGGCAGAGCTCGCAGTCGCGTCCGGCCGCGCAAAAAGGGTCCTTTCCCGTTTTCTTCTAAGGCTTCACCCGAGCTTTGGTTCTCGTATTCACCTGACGCCCCCATCTTCCTCCTGCTGGTTATTGAAGCGCCCCCGGGGGTTTGCTGATGATAACCCGCGTGACCTTGGACTTTGCGAAAACTGGCGGATCTGGGAAGGAAAGGGACAAGGGGACACAGAGGATGCGCTCGCAAGGCCTGGTGAGGGTCTGGATGTTGGTGATTCTGCTAGTCGCGCTGGCGCCGAAGATTCGCACTTCTTTAGTGCCAGGCTTCTGCGGCTTCTAAATCTGCATCTGCTGCTTTCTTGGCTACCGAGGAATGAGGCGAGCAAAGAATGTGGTCTACGTGGATTGGCTCTAGTCTGACCACCCGTATCGCGCCTGCTGCAGTCCACCGTCCTCTATGGAAAGGCGCTGTTAACATGGAGAGGGAGAGGTTAGTAAACGGATCTGCAGGGTTTCGTCCCTGCGAAATCATCTCTCATCAAGGGGCAAGTGACTGGTGCAACGGTTAGGCTGCGCGGCATTTGCTCACGCACTCAGCATCATGCTCGCATACGACAAGCACTGTATATTGGAGGCAGATTCCGACTACCCCAGAGATGGTACCACGGACGCGCAGGAGGAATTCATTCTCGAAGCTGCATGGACGACCCTTTTGAAGGAGACCGGCAGAAGTCCGGACGTGATATACACGAATGTTGACCTGGAATGTCTGTCGGTCTTCGAATAGCGCGTGTTCGAGAAGTCAGTTCAGTCAGGCTCTGCGGGAGACTGGAGTACATGTGTGAATCTTGATGATATTTGTGAGCGTGGATGTAAATATAAGGAATTGAACGCACGCTCGACTCCATGACTCGTTTGGAGGACTTGAAGCTCTGGGAGGTTCTAGTGACTAGTAGTAGGTGTAGTTGATGCGCGCTCACCGTTTGGGAGCGCCGCAGCAGTTGCAGCAGTGGCGCAGCATTTTCACGACATCGTGCCCCGTTGTTCTCATCGTGTCGCGTTATATTCTCGCCTTGCCAATCATTTATTTTTCCCTCATTGTTGACTGCGATGACGACCTCCCTTTCGCTACTCACCCACTTTTCCTGCCACGGCCTTGACACTGCTCACCCCCGACCGTACTTATGCGCAGTGTGTACGCGTGTACACTCAAACCCTATCACTGCCGCTGTCGACCGCGACATCCCGTCGCTCCCCACATCCAAGCGCCACCCCCAACAACCTCCTGCGACCTCCTGCGCCTTCGATTCACCACGCCCGACCAGGACGTTCCTCGTACTCCCGCTAACCTGACTCTGCCCCCACGATCTACTGCAGTCTCTCGTTGCTCACTTCGATCTCCTGCGCATTCCTGTCACTCTCGCACAGCCGCCTGCTCTCCACGACCGCCGGCAATTTCTCGTTTCAGAGTCTTGACCGCCATCAACATTCTACAACTAATTATCCGCCAGGCACCAACATTAGGCCCATCTCACAGCAGAGTTGTGATGGAGCAAACAGAGCATTAATATATTGCGCGCAGGGTACAATACATCAAGAATCTAGCTAAACGACAGTCTAACACGGACTGAAGGATAATGACAAGAAAAGCATCGGTATCGAGTAGCGTACGAGACTTCATAGCATTCTTTAATTCCATGATTATTTCTAGTAGCGGGATGTTTGTGAAGGAGTGGTGCCGAGGTAGTCGCTCAAGCCCCCTCCGGTTTTGCAGTCAGCCACTACGTCATCTTCCTCAGGGCTGAGGTTGACAAAAATTTTAAAGGCGAAAGCACCTGCGCGGGTTCTCCGTACGACTTGGAGCTACCCGCACCGCCGCCTACGACTTTCCACCCTTGGCACCACTTTCCTCCCGTTCCCACGGTCTAAGAGACCCGGTTTCCTTGTAGAGCGCAACTGGTCTCTGAGACCCCCTCCCCAGGGAGGTTCTCACCAAATTCCCTAACAGGTTTATGCAACCCTCTCGCACACCTCCACGAGGTATCCTCCTGTCAGGCGACCCTCCCGCCATGCATCCGTTTGCGCACCTCATCAGTATCCTTCCCCTCGCCTCAAGAGGCACAACGGTACCCTCGCAAACCACCTCACGGACTCGTCCGTTATCATCAGGAGGGTAACCCTGCCAGTCTTAGTGGCCTCATTGAGAGCCCGGAGAGCCCTAGCACATTATACCAAGCTTCTCCCGTCGTTGTCAGTATAGTGACCCTCTCGTAGCCTCCCACCATTTCCGTTACTATTTATGTTATGTTATGTTATTCAATCATTTGATTATGTTTGATGAGATCTCCACAGATTCAAGTTTTCCAATGCACGAAGACAATTAGTGTTCTGGAGGATGTCCTGGACGAGACAAGCAGGCTATGCAACTGCTACACTGGTATTGACATAACAAAATACAAACATAGTAGCTACCAATGTAAGTGGGTAGGGTGGTCATGACGCAGCAACTAGACAATGAGGATAGGCATGAGGAGGGTTGTGACCATGGAGCTAATACATCACTGAAGGGTGCATTGGAGGTGTGAGAGAATGCGAGAGGGTGCACTGGATATACGAGAGGGTACGAGGGAGGATGCAAGAGGGTATGAGGGAGGATGCGAGAGGGTGCGCTGGATGTATGAGAGGGTGCGTTGAATGTACAAGAGGATGCGAGAGGGTGGTCTGACCTCTAAAACCGGGTGAGTAGATCATCTCTGGGACGTGTCAGCCGTTCGTCTGTGGCCCGCGCCGCGCAATCCCACGCACCGCATCGAGTATACCAGGCTCACTCTGGTGCGAGTCGTCCGTTCTTGCTTGGCGGCGGGCACATGAAGGTCTGATTGACATCGAGGCTCGCGAGGGTGAATGAGAGGTTGGTGAGGTTTTCCGTAAGGATCGTGAAGGTGGATGAGGGCTTGTGAGGGTTGAAAGAAGGCTCGCGAGGGTTGAAATTGAGGCTTGCGACGGTGGATGAGAGGCTTGTGCAGAGGCTGTAAGTGTTGATTTAAGGCCTGAATGCGAGCGGCTGCAGAAGCCTCAGCTACAGAATATGTGAACCAGTCTGCAAATACCAACAAAAACATACCCTTGTACTAGCAGCATTCCTCTGGTGGGTCTTCAGGCCGAGTGTTTGAGTCTACAATGATGTTCGAGCCCTCAGAAGAGCTTGCACCCGGAGACGGAGAAACGATATGATACAAGTCATTCCTGGCTTAAATGGAGCTAAGAAGCCTGATGTTGAGGGATGAATCTCGACGATCAAGGGAGTGTTTGGTGCAGAGACGGAATGAACTCACATAAACCAGCGAGGGCACCTCATACTGTGCAGCATACCGATCCAACGAATAGACGAGAGAGGCCACAGAGGGCTAGCTAACCATGCCTGGTGCAGGATGCCCCACATCGGTACCTGGTGCAGGGATGACGAAGGACCAGCCTTCGATGAGTCTCAAAGGCCAGACAGAGACGGTGCGTACCCATAAGCATGAATGGAGCGCTCAAGAGCTTCTCCAGTGCACCTGAACTTGGCAGCGCATTGGTGCCTACAGATCTTCATTCGTCGAGTCACTTGCTGGACCTTAAGTGAGCGTGAGACCCGAACAGAGAATAAAATGGCACTCACATAATAAACCACGCAGATTGAAATATTGATGAGGCATTGACGCGGCGATGCGGCACTGATGCAGCGTGCAAGTGGGCCTTGACACGGCATAGGTAAGTGTGGAGGTTGACATACACAACAGAAAATACCTTGACGTGCCCGCGCAATACATCAACAAGCGCTTCCCATCATCAGCAGGTTGCGCTCTGTAGCACTCTGCAATGAATTACGTTTCCCTGATGATTGTAGGTTGTCAGGGAACTCGCCAAGGTCTTCCCATTCACCTGCTGGAGCCGTTGCAAGTAGCGTAGGAGCACACGCGAACAACCAGTCACTTACCTTTGCAGTTGGATGTTGGGGCGTTGCTGAAATTTTGACAATACCGTCGGTTGGAAGATGGAGAGTAAGTAGGTGATAACAGACAAAGTACACAAAGTCATGTGACGTGACGTGACGCGACGTGATGGGAATTTGACGTGTAGACACAGAATCTACTACTTCCACTGCCATCACGGCCTCCGCCTCATCAAAATTTATCGCTTGCGTCCGTGGGTGGCAGGGTAGAGCCTGGTGAAAGTGTCTATGTCTCCGGTATGTGCCTCGTGTTATGTCTATGTGTCGACTTTGCTTACATGTCCAACAGTATTACAGTAATGCTACAACCGATGAAAGACGAACCGCCTTTGTCGTTATACCTCCCACCCGAAGGACAAACTCTTGAAGAGGAGGATGAGGGACATGCGGAGCCCCTTATTCCTCCTGTCCTTCCTGCAGAGCACGCTGGTGGTCCATCTGTGAGTGTTTTGACTACTTTGGAGGATTCGAATGACTGAATACGATCGCACCATTTGCAGAATTATGCAACTCTTAAGAATACAGAGTCGCGCCCTCCTCCACTATGCCAGAATTCACTTTCGACAACGCAATTCAAGCTGCATCGCTTGTGCAACCCCAGCGCTCTGCCACACCATCTGCACCAGAACGTGTACAGCACGCAGCTGCGTTATACGAGCCCAGAGCTGTATTCGTCTGGTGAGGAGACCGCTGGCGAGGAACATTTTGAGGTTGCTGAGGAGTGGAACTGGGTGAATGAGACGGTGCTTGATGATGGCACTGAGTGGGCGGATAAGGGCGAGGATGACAAGGATGATTTGCTGGACTTGGAGTATCACCCCAACTACGTCAACAGCAACTGCTATTTGGTCGCTGACATCTGTTGTCGTAGTTCCAAGCGCTTGATCGCGAGACGGATACGACGATGGTCCTCGCTGCATCCTCACATTCTACACACTGCACGCGCTGACATCACGCTCTATTTGTTTCCGAGCACGCACGACATACGAAATTCTTCCCGGGGCATTGCTGCTTGTCGACAAGCATCCCGCGCCAGGGGCACAACGCTGGTTGAGAGTGGACTTCTTCCAGATGGTTCTGATGGCAGCTCGGAATCCCGAGAGAGCGCAGAAGCCGGAATTCTCGAAAGGTCGGGTCGTCCCAGTGTGTCGTGTGGTAGGTGTTTCTTTTTCCACACTGCATACGGTCAAAACGGCACACCACTCCAATCACCTGAACTTTCCCAAGGCGAGTCACAGTCGCCGTCTCGGAAGAAACGCCGCAGGGGTAAGAGCAACACCATTGGACCAACCTCTCACTGACGATGACGATCTGGAACCAGATGCTCACGAGTCAGACAAACGATGAAGTTCTTAGTTAGGGACAGCTGGGGCATCACGAACGGATGGGACCGTCTGACAGGCAGACACGGACGAACGGAACTTTCGAGGAACCATGTTCCCTCGAGAGAGCGACCTCAAGCGTGCACTCGAGAAGCTCGGCAGCCTCGGTGCCCCTTCGCTCGATATACGACCGCCGCGTCGCACGCTGGGAGGACGAGATGGGGTGCATCAGTGACGAGCAGGATTCCGTATGACCCCTACTGTCCTATGCTGTACTGTACTTATGTACGCTATCCATGCTGATTCCAGTAACACCTCTTCCAACACATCTAGATATGTTCCTCGGGTGATATACCTGCTCATCCATGTATGTACATAATTCATCATGCTTGCTATTGCTACAGTACACTTGAGTACCTACTCTACGTTCCTGGGTCCTTGACTTGTGAATAAGTTATGGAAATAGAATAGACCGCGTATTACAATTCATCCGAGCAGACTTGCTGGGCTGGGGTGAGTGAATGCTCCAAGGTCTCCAACCATGCTCCGAGAAGAGTGCAAGAGGGTGTGCAAGAGGGCGCAAGAGGGCGCAAGAGGGCGCAAGAGGGCGCAAGAGGACCGAATGGAGGTGTGAGAGGGGTGCCAGAGGATGGAACGGAGGTGCGAGAGGGATGTGAGAGGGTGGGCCGGAGGTGCGAGAGGATGGGACAGAGTTGTGAGAGGGATGTGAGAGGGATGTGAGAGGGATGTGAGAGGGTGGGCCGGAGGTGCGAGAGGGTGGGCCAGAGGTGCAAGAGGATGGGACAGAGGTGTGAGAGGGGTTCAAGAGGATGGGGTGGGGGTGGGTGGACTCATTGAACTCACCTCGGAGCGGCACCGGTCTTCGTTTGAATCCTGGGAGGGCAACTTTGTTAGAAAAACCCTGAAAATGCACGAGCTATACTGCAGCGAAGCGAAACATCGGGACAGAAATATACTCACATGGCATCCGCCAGACTGATTCTTGCCTGTTTGTGTTCAGTGGAAATGAAAGAGTAGGTTAGAGACTCATTCCTGACTAGCCTTGTTGAGAAGTGGACCGGTAGGATTTGAGGCAGAATGAGAAGTGGACTGGTCAGCAGAGACGGTCACAGATTGACACCATACCAGTTTGTGAAGCGGCATAATCCTCTGGAGTCGAATCTGCCGGCAGAGATGGTCACAGATTGACACTATACCAGTTTGTGAAGTGGCATAAGATTCAACTGAATTGTGCCACTTCACAAACTGGTATAATGTCAATGTGTGACCATCTCTGCCGGCAGATTTGACTTCAGAGGATTGTGCCACTTCACAAACTGGTATAGTGTCAATCTGTGACTGTCTGCTCTCTCCAAGAAGTCCTTTCTAACTGCGGGCGCCCATGACCTCACAACAATGAGATCCGCCTCGTTGGCAGTTGCTGATTGCTAATTGCTAATTCCTCAAATGCAGGAAAGAAGTGGCGACCCACTTTCTCATTTAGAGTCTTCATTAGGCTCCACTTCTTCAAAAGAGAGAAGAGTCCTATATACCAGAGTCCAGTGCTCCCTGCCTCTCTATTTCCAAAAAAGGGGGGAAACCACCCCTGGGCAGATCTCATTGTTGTGAGGTCATGGGCGCCCACAGTGAGAAAGGACTTCGAGAGAGAGAGTTGATGGAGAGGACAAGCGCTTCTCATTCTGCCTCAAATCCTACTGGTCCACTTCTCAACAAGGCTAGTCAGGAATGAGTCTCTGGTGGGAGGGGTATAATTCCATGTGATTGGGGGTTTAGCTGTGATGGGCACTGCCCATGACCTCACAACAATGAGATCCGCCCAGGGATGGTTTCCCCTTTTTTTTAGGGATCAGCAGTGAGGCAGATCTCATTGTTGTGAGGTCATGGGAGTGGCCCAGCACTTCAGGAATTCTTAATATCAAGTAAATTTGGACATGTAGCCACTTTTTTCCTGCATTTGAGGAATTAGCAATCAGCAACTGCCAACGAGGCGGATCTCATTGTTGTGAGGTCATGGGCGCCCACAGTAAGACAGGACTTCTTCGAGAGAGGAGACAGTCACAGATTGACACTATTCCAGTTTGTGAAGTGGCATAATCCTCTGGAGTGGAATCTGCCGGCAGAGACGGTCACAGATTGACACTATACCGGTTTGTGATTGACTATCTTATGCCCCTTCACAAACTGGTATAGTGTCAATCTGTGACCGTCTCTGCCGGCAGATTCCACTCCAGAGGATTATGCCACTGTTCACAAACTGGTATAGTGTCAATACTTCTTGGAGAGAGGAGACAGTCACAGATTGACACTATACCAGTTTGTGAAGTGGCATAATCCTCTGGAGTGGAATCTGCCGGCAGAGACGGTCACAGATTGACATTATACCAGTTTGTGAAGTGGCACAAGATTTGACTAAACCTAACTGGTATAATGTCAATCTGTGACTATCTCTGCCAGCAGATTCCACTCCAGAGGATTATGCCACTTCACAAACTGGTATAGTGTCAATCTGTGACTGTCTCCTGACTCTCCTCTCTCCATGAAGTCCTTTCTCACTGTGGGCGCCCATGACCTCACAACAATGAGATCTGCCCAGGGGTGGTTTCCCCCCTTTTTTGGAAATAGAGAGGCAGGGAGCACTGGACTCTGGTATATAGGACTCTTCTCTCTTTTGAAGAAGTGGAGCCTAATGAAGACTCTAAATGAGAAAGTGGATCGCCACTTCTTTCCTGCATTTGAGGAATTAGCAATTAGCAATCAGCAACTGCCAACGAGGCGGATCTCATTGTTGTGAGGTCATGGGCGCCCACAGTTAGAAAGGACTTCTTGGAGAGAGCAGACAGTCACAGATTGACACTATACCAGTTTGTGAAGTGGCACAATCCTCTGAAGTCAAATCTGCCGGCAGAGATGGTCACACATTGACATTATACCAGTTTGTGAAGTGGCACAATTCAGTTGAATCTTATGCCACTTCACAAACTGGTATAGTGTCAATCTGTGACCATCTCTGTCGGCAAGTATGGCCTATACATGTACTTTCGCACACGACATATCGGTCTCAATCACCATCTTCACCGTATCAAGCGCAGCGACTCCCCCAACTGTCCCATCTGCCAGAACACAGCAGAAACCATCCACCACTTCCTCTTTGAGTGCCCCCAATATGCCCGCGAACGTTTCATTCTCCACCAGAAACTCGGACGCAAAGCCACCTCCTCCCCTTCCTGTTATCCAACCCCCTGGCTATGAAGCACTTCCTTCGATACGTGAACAGCACCGGCAGACTGAAGACGACATTCGGTGACGTGACTCTCCCCCCTCCACCCGATCATTAACACTCCCTAAGCAGCTTACAAGAACCTCATGAAACGAATTCACGCGCACTTCACGACCCACCAACGACGCACCCACTTCGGCCTCTAAATCACAATCAATTAACCATCTAATCTACACAACACCTAATTCTAACTCGCCCTACATGAAAGGCTCGGCTCACAGCGCGCCAAAAGAAGATCAGTCGGAAGGTGGAACTACCACACCACTAACGCATTTCTTTCATAGCTTCATGTACAAGTCTACCCTTCGGGGCAGCCGAGTACGCGCTTCAGTATATCTTACCTTACAAACCGAAAGCCACATATTACGGTACGAGGAGAGCAGTCACCTCATCTTCGAATGGATTGCGCGTCTAAAACGGCCGGCGGGAACGGCGGACTGGTGGAGGACTCCTCACACCAGGGCATTCGCGAATCCAGAGATGTAGTAAAAGGCAGGGGCCTTATAGACTAGTCAGTATTGTCCGACGTAGGGTACATTACCCCAATGGACAAAAATTGGATCCCAAAAAAAAAAAAAATCTTGGAAGCATCCTGGTCGACTTTCACAAGGCTATCCTGTTTGCGTTTGTCAAGATGCTTGGCCAAGTCCTCAAGCATCGCGACGAGGTTGTGCATCTCGCGAAGAAATGTGACCGCACCATCTGCAGTGGTAAGGTCAAAATCTTTCTTGGCAATGGATACCTGGCGGTCCTGACCATTCCATGAGCAAAAAAACGGGACGACGAAACAACACGACACATCTCTTGGTCCTCTTCTCCCTCTCCCGTCGGTGTAGTATGGGTGACCGCATATCTTTCCACAGTCAGATTTGCACAGAGGTAAAGCGCGACAACGAAAAACGGTTTCGGTGCACTGTCCACCATCAGGAACTGCCCTGCCCGCGCGACAGTAATGGCTTGAAGCAACATACGGTATCGATCTTCCTCTTTTTTCTGTGAAATCACTTCGCAGACGAGGAACGGGAAATAAAACAAGGGTGACAAAACCATGAAATCGCTCCTCGGGTGAAACTGGCACTAAACGTTGGGGTGATCGTGAGTATCGATGAATATAGGAAAGTTCCAGGGCGTCTCCCTGAAACGTTTCATTACAATCAGTTGAACTGACATGAGGTGAACCCACTTACTGCTTCAATTCGAAATGTTTACTGCGACGGGAAAAGAAAGGCGGAACCATAAAATATACGATGAAGTTGCTGGTCCTAAGGGCGGAGGATGAGTCGGCGCTAATGCGTTTCGAGTCCTCGTCAAAGCACCGAAGGATATTGAAAAAGGCTACGAATTCCCAGTCGGTCACAGTGCCCGGTTGGTTCAGAGTCGACTCAAAGATGTTGTGAAAATGTTCAGTGTATTGGCAAGCATTCCGATAATCCCTGTTCTCTGGGGCGCTCGGGACCTTGGGAAGAATTAGCGAAGAGCTGTAGATGCGGCAAAAGAAGTGCTCACTTTGTAGGTACGGCGCCGTGTCAACGATGCCTCTATTTCAGAGAGTTTGACTAGACGTTCGTCGTTGGGAAGGTGCAACCTGCCACCTGCCATGTTATGGGCGACATCCTCCATCGTCCATCTTTTCAGCCTGTATACCCTGATCTGCAAGCGACTGAATATCTCTGGATGATCTCTATTGAGAATTGCGATAGCTCTCTCCGTTGCACCTGAGGGAATGGGTGAGCTAATCGATGATCAACAGATATGCTGACGTAACTCGCCCTCCTGAGGCTTGATCACGATGTAGACATAACTATCTAATAGGGATTGCGCCAGAGTCCGCAAGGACTGCACAGGGAGCACATTTTGCCAATTGCTCTCATTCAGGCACTCTGGGATGATGTCGGCAGGGGTTCCGTCATCAGGAAAGTGCACGGGATTTTTGAGCTTGTAGTAGTCGCATTGATCAAATGAGATTCTACCCAAAATACGACGTGCTTCAGCCGATTCGGATTTGAGGTTCGCGAAGGTCTCCTTGATCCGAGCGTTATCGGAAGTTGTAACGTGGAACAACTCGGTGTTGAGGACGACGAGGAATGTGTGGACCATGGCCAGACTCAATTGTGGGAGACGCAATAAGTCAATTAGATGTAGAGATATCAATATGCGAGCGCGAACTTGTTTAGATTCGCGACAGGTAAGGAACGATGACTGCGTAGCCGCAGAGCTGCAGGTTGAATAGGCATGGCTCGCATAGGACCTAGCTGAGTTTGAAAACCTCATCATCTATTTTGGTAAGCGACCGCCCACCGAATTCAGATGCATTTATGCGTTTTGCGATAGTAGTACTGCTTCGCAGAGCCTTGCATGCAGATGTTGGACCATCCAGCTGCAGGTGTTAGCGGGTAAGTCGTGCTTTAAATCTTTTAAATCTTTCCATTCAGCATTATCTCCTGCAGTTATCCATATACGCCCTCGCAAGCCTCATATTCTGCCTTCTCACCTGGTTTGACGTATTTGAACACGCAGATATCGTCTGCATAGGCAACCGAACAGAACTCGAACTATCAACAGCCGCTGCCATCCTTGCCTCACTCACTTCCGTAAACGGCTGGGCCAGCATTCTTCTCAACAACCGCTCCTTCCTAGCAGTTCACACTTTCGCTCTCTGGCTCTGCTTTTCCCTCCTCATCACACCCGGTTACATGCCCTACAAACAGCGCACCTTCATTCTCGAAGGCCAAATTAATGCTCAGTGGTCTCGCGAACTCGGCGCAGACGGGCGTCACAGGATCCAAAACGAGCTCCATTGCTGCGGATATTACTCACCCTTCGTCAAGGCCACTATCTCCCAAACCTGTTACGCCCGCTCCGTTCTCCCAGGGTGCAAAGAAGCTTACATCAACTTCGAGAAACACGTCTTGTACATCTGGTGCACAATCGCTTTCTCCCTCATCCCACTCCAGCTCGACATCATGCTCAAACCACGGGACCTATCGCTTAGGTAGAGGCATATGCCCAAAGCGTATAGGCTCAACATGGCGAGTATGGCTGTTATCATGGATAAATTACGCCATGTGTGTTATATCCTATTTATCCCCGCCTGTATGCGCTGATGTTCCCGCCGCAGTCAACTAGCAGAACAATATGGCACTGAAATTGCCTCCGACATCGTAGCGCGGTCCCGGCATCTTGGTTCTATGACATACAACTCTGGCATTGTGAACGTGACGGGCACGACATATGCACCCTCCCATGGCAGGTACGATTGCATGGCGATGAAGTTGCCTTCACCGAGAGGTTATGAGTGAGCGAGCGAGGGACGATGGATGGATGGACTGCCTGTCTGTTTAAACTTTCACTAACACACCTGCTCTGATACCGTTTTAGACTTTCGATTTCATATTTATCCAGATGGCTCTAATCGCGTGGTGCTGGCTGCGCGTTCTTACTAACTAGTCTCGTTCGTTCCCGCCATGCTTCGTACGCGATCGTTCTGGTGCGCTTCATGTACATTCAGCTGTTCAATGGCATTCTTTACATACGATCAGCGAATATACTGTCATGGATTCAAGCATTTCTAGCGTGTTCGGATGCAGCATGAGTAGATAAATCATCCTCGTACCGAGCACTGAACAGATTTCGTTGCATCAGACAACTACTGCCCATCCGACTCCACCACCTCGTCCGACAACAGACTACCAGAGGAACGAAGTAGCGATGGAGGTCACATGCGACATGATGCGTCAGATCATGGTTACACTTAGTACGGTGCATCTCTTCAAGTTAGGCATCCGGATTCTGCATCAGCATTTGGATATGTTTCTCGCTGTTTCCCCTCAGCTTGCCTAGTAAACCACTCAAATTCGCTACACAAGCTTTGAGTGGTAGTTCGGAAGTCTCTTCAGTCTCTTCACTTTACTTTCTTCGTTTGTCAGCGTGTTCACGCGTAATAAAGAAATATATCTGATGCAAAATAGAGCCGCTTGAGAAAGACCTCGCTATTCAGGTTGAATACGACATGGATGACCAAGGTGCGCATGCTCTTGCCCCTCCTTCACCCTCTTAATACGTTGGAGCAGATCAGGAATGGCTTGATGTAGTGAACGTTGAAAGGAAGAAGGACCAACTGAATGCGGTCACGTACGAGACGTTTGAGATTATCTTGGATTGCCTGGAGAAAGAGTACTTCGATCGACGTGCATAGGTTCCTCTCATTTTGCCCCTATGCAGACCAAGAATATACCGAAATCTGATTACGCCATGCCTTCTGAGGATTCGACTTGCACCATTTGTGATGATTCTGAGGGAGAACTTCCAGCAATGCCATTGTATTTTGTGACAGTTGCAACCTCGCTGTTCATCAGGGTAATATTTTCCCTCTAATTTTTGAATAATTCATTTTATTCATGTATCAACAGACTGCTATGGAGTGCCATACATACCTGAAGGCCAATAGATATGTCGCAAGTGCACTGTCTCGCCGGAGAATCCAGCGGTGAGCAGGATATTGAGAGCGCATGCATTTTTCACTAATGGGCCTTCAGTCATGCATACTATGCCCTACAGGCCCGTTTCGGTTGTCCTTTCCAATAACCCCGTAATCTTGCACAAGCGTCTTCTGCATCGGCAAGACCAGATTCAAAGGAAGGTTTTCGACCTTGACGCGAACAGGATCTGCCTTGATCCATCGATAAGGATTCAACTTGCGAGTTCAACTGTTGTGGATCGCCCTTTGTGGGTGTTGTTGAGCCCAGTAGTCGGATACCTGTTTACTCTTCCACGACGCAGTTCTCGTGAATGGCAGCGATAAACATCTGCATCACGATGACCGGAAAAAACAATGAGCGTCAACGAAGGAAGGCACTGATACGCATGAGCACTTTGGGTGACATACCATTTGCAAATATAAGGCATGAGCATAAGAAAACAATCACGATCACCGCCTGCCCCAGGGGAATCTCTGCCGCTGCCGCTGAGTACAAGACATTCGTCCAATTCTCGGAGGAAAAGAGCTGGTACATGGCGAGGAACGAAGTCCACAACTGTCCGAAATTCAACGCGATCAAGTCGGGCATATCACTATGAATGAGCTGTACGCAGAACAATGCGGCAAGAAGGTTGATGGGCATCAAGCCAGTTGTTCCCATGCTGGAAGAACCTTAGCCAAGCTGGGAGCTCTGCTATGATGCGCATGATGATCTCAATGTCTAAGGCCACTGTAAGTGCTAGCTCTGACTTATCAAGTATCTGTTGATGCAAGTCACTCATGTCAGCACTGGCGGTGGCTTGTATGACGAGCGACGCGAAAGCCAGAAATACCCAGCACCAACGGGTATTGGTGTAGAATTCCTTGAGCAAGTTGTTCTGAGAAACATGTTTCCCGTCCAACCAGCCCTCTTCTCGTTCTTCGATGACAGGTCCTAGTCTGTGAAATTGGAACAACATTAATATTAGCATGTGTAAAAGTCAAGAAACGTATGGTGCAGCATCAAAGGCACTCTTATGCATATCTGCACGTATGGCATAGAACACGTTCGTGATCACAGCGACAAATATATTGATCAGCCAGATGTTCAATACAAGGATGCAGACGATGAAAAAGAAGCACGAGACAAAAAACTCGGCGTCGATGATCGAATACATAATAGGGGACCGCTGAGAGGAAATTAGCACAACGGGAATACGGATAAAGAACACGTACGCCATTGGCTGAGGTCACAACGACAACTTGAAGCGTAGCGTAATAAATATTGTCGAAGCTCTGGATGTCACTGTATGGATTGTCTCCCTCCTGACTCGAATCTATGAGATCGTCGTCTGTCGAGGAAACTCTGAGCGACGAACCTGACAAACCTAGCCCAGAGGGCAAATAAAACCCTTGACCGCGGGGCCTAGCGTACCGTCCAATTGTAAATAAGGAAAGACATTTAAGGTACTGGGGTCGATGTAACCGCCGCAGATTTGGGATGTTTGCTTTGATTTTCTCCCAGGGTAGGCTGGAGATAGGAATTCCGTCGAAAAGAGCCCTTGAAAGATTGGATTCCAATTATCCTTCGAGGATGACTCATGTTCGATAAGCATTCAGATAGAGACCGGGTAGACTCACGAGAATGTAAGCAGCAGGCGAGCAATCTCTAACTATATTGCTTCAAAGGTCAAACACCCCGGAGCAGGCACCGGGCAATGGGATCGAGCCGAATAACGCAAATGAGAATCCTGCGGTGTCCATTGAAGGAAGCCTAGTTAAGAATATGTGAATGTCAATTCATCAGCACCGTACTTGAAGTCTGATTATATGTTCTCAAAGGGCAGACATGCTGGGGCAAATTCTCGAAGTCCTTACATAAAAGGATCGAAGAACACGGAAAAGATGACAATTCAAAGTTTCGGGCGACGTACAAGAAAGTGGCGCACAGCCCAATGCAGCCCCGCGCTCCCTGGCATAGAATGTTAGACCAAAGGCATAATTGGCAGACATGGCAGCTTGTGAACCTTCATGTCCAAGCAGGCCACAACTAACATTGGCTTCTTGAATCATTGCAACATTGCCTTCCGACCCTCCTTGATTTGACAATGAACTCGAGGTCAGTGGAATACCTTAGGAAGTGACGGTATATTTATTACTCACCAGCTTCACGGTCAATGCCTTCTGGGCAGGGGAGATACGTCAGCATACGACTGTTTCGCACTGGGTACCAAGGTTCAGGAATAAAGGCTTGATATCCGGCGTCAACATGTGAAGTAAGGTGTCACCATCGATAACGACTGTAAAGGAAACCTTAGCGCCAGGGACAAACCCGCGTTCCATTGTTTTCGAGGTAGACGGGCCCAATGTCGACAGCTTGAATCTTGTTGAGACCCACCTCTATCTGAACAAGAGCGCCTTCGGGGCTGTCAGTTCATGACTCCTATATCTTGTTTCAGAGGGTTGCAGCTAAAACCTGGGAACAATGAGATTCAGTTGTGGCTACATGAAAAACCCCACTCACCACTCTCGATCACGGTCTGCAGCTTGTCGCCTGCAAGAATTCAACGCTTGATTCCAACGCTGGAACATTTCAATAGCTTCCGGTACTCCTTCTGGTAGCTTGTCCTCAAGAGCCGCCCAGTATCTGCAACGAGTGTTCCACCCCAGCCGCTGCATTTTCAATAGCCTGGTCGCGGTTGTCGATAGTCGACTAGCAGCTTCATACGTCGACGCAAGGCAGCAGGAGGGAAGAAAACGACTGGGCATCAATTCCACTCGGGGTACCAACGCCTGTGGACAGGGTGTCACCCAACCGCCGGGCAAGTTCAAGAGGAGGGACGTGGCTATACTACCTGCGGTCGGCGGGGAACCCATCGATGATCGATATCCTGCATAGGTTGGGCTATTGCTTGCAATATTAATGGACGTAGGGTTCGGACCGTCACATATGCCACGTTACGTAATTTCACCTGGGCCCATTTGAAGCTCCTCGATAAGACCACACTCCCAGGCTAGACTGATCAACCAATATGCCATCTACGAACTCCAATATTCATCTCTCTGGTTTGCCAACTGAAGTTCTATCCCGAATTTTCCAATATTGCCTGCCGCCGTTGCATGATGTCGCGGTTCGCTTTTCTGACATATCACTCCCATCCAGTCGACTCCAGGCGCCCTTGCTCTTGACCACGATATGTCAGCAGTGGAGGGAGATTGTCGTGGGCATGCCTAGTTTGTGGTGCAGGGTGTTGGTGGAGGTTAACAGCGGAGACTGGCCGCGCCGTGCTTTTTACTATGACTTATGTCTCAAGCGTTCCCAGGGGTGTCCACTGTCATTGGCGCTTCTGTGGCCCGACTGCGCAAGCGACTCAGCCAAGTTAGAAAGCCTTCTTCAACCTTACATCAGCCAAATTACTTCTCTCACCCTCGACATCTATGACTCCCCCGAAGTATTTGAATTTTGTACTTTCAAGGGGTTCGCGGCAGTCAAGCACCTCTTCATACGCGTGGCTGAGGAGATGGAAGATGAAGTTTCAGGAGTTATCAGAACCTCTGCCGCCACACACCTGCCCGCTCTGCAGAGCTTTCGTTATGCAGGGAAGCTGATCTTCATTGAAGAGCTACAATCTTATGATCCCATGTTTCAAAGCCTTACAGAAGTCGACATCCATACCGGTTACCACGATGCAGCTCTGGAGTTACTCCGGCTAGCGCCCAACCTCTGCTCATTGACAGTTAGTACATATCTAGGAGAAGACCAAGACTTGGAACCATTCACGCACATCAAACTTCAACACTTACACATCCATTTGGATGTAGACGCGTTAGAGGACCTGCTTGATATTCTCACGCTGCCCAATCTACGCACACTTGAAGTTCACGGTGTGGAAACATGGCCTCATGCTGCTTTTAAGGCATTCCTGAAATGCTCAGGATGTCCGCTGGGGAGCCTCATGGTTGGTGGTCTGGCAAGGATGACCGCAAAGCAGCGAGCGGTATACAAGCGCCTCATTCCTTCCCTCCAATTTCCAGTACTAGTGCGAGGACCGCAGTACATCACAGATTTTAACATACGATAACCAGCCGTACTACTTATGACTACCCATCTATGTATTGGTTGCATATATACAAGTGTTGGGGACAATAGGCCTTATGTAATATTGAGTATTGAGTCCTCGCACCAAGTTAGCGCGGCTGTCGCGCATATGTCACACGATGTAACTCATTTTCTCCAGCGCGCATAGCCCACGAAGTCTGGGTGAGTGAATGCAGCATTTAGGCAAGAGTCCAACAGATAGGAGATCAGGGCTTCCTATGAGCTTGGTAAAATGCTCGGCAGTGGAGAGGTCATCGGGAAACTTCAAACGTTGTGGGATGAGCTACTCGATCACGGTGATGAGCCATTCGGTGAGTAACCTACTTCTCATTCATGCACATCTACTAACATCTCACAGATCTATCCTTCCCACCCGTTCGTGATGTCCACCCTTCCCTCATGCTGAAGGCCGTTGTTGTACATGTTTGCGACGACCAGGACAGCGCACTTTCTGATGTGAGTGATGTTGGGTTCTGCTGTCAGGTTTGCTGACCGAACACCATCTGCAGTCCCTCGTAGACTGCAAGATTGCTCGTGACACAGATGCAGGCCACGCGCAATATGCTGTAGAGCATTTTCAGTTGGTTCTGGACCAGTGTCCGGTCAGATATCCTGACCATGCAGCAGCTCTCACCAACCTCGGGTGGGCCCGTTTGAAAGGTTATATTCGAAATGATCTTCCAGACATCGATACCATCATTTTAGGAGGGGAGGAGGAGGTAATCATCTCTATCTTTTTTCTATTGCACCGGCTGACCTCAAACTTTTATCATTCTATTCTATAGATTTACAGCTCACTCCCGCTCCAATTCGTTCGTCTCCCTGCTCAAAACTGATTGAGCTATACCCGAAAACATCACTCGAGGTGGCTTAGGAGGGGAGGAGCAGGTATTCCACCTATATCTTTTTTTCCGTTGCACTGACTGACCTCAAACATTTTCATTCTACTCTACGTATTTACAGCTCGCTCCCGCACTAGTTCGTTTATCTCCCGGCTCTATACTGCTCGACCTATGCCATCATCTGTTCCACTCGAAGCTCAGCGTCACAATTTGTCATCATCCATCCTCACGTTCACACTCAACTTTGGCGAGCACATCGATGTCGAGTTCTTACGTGAGGCGCCACTGGACTTTCTCCGTCCCGCCAGTCGTCTCCTATCTGTTTTCCACTCTTCACGTTCCATACCTGCAGCGAGCCGTCCTCTGAACAAGTCATCATCCGTTGTCTGCCTGGCAGGTGTAGAGCGCCAAAGACCGAATCAGTCTGTCCCTCAAATTTCTGGCGGGATGTGATCGCTGATGTCTCCTGCCTTCCAGTGATGGGTGAAGACATAACCAACTACTAGGCGCAGCTCCGTCTCAGCTTTCATGCGACAAAGTTCAAAATCATCACTTACGACGATACGTTCCTCGGCAGGTCTCGATGTATCGGCACAAAGACACAAGGCGTTTAGGTCAAAAGTGCACTGGAAGTTTGAGCTTGTACGTGTTACATATGTTATCCTCGTGTTCACTTCCCAGCTTACACCATATATGCTGTGCAGCTGGAGCGCCCAGGCCTTATTTCTGATCATGAGTCACATTCCATCAGTCCCAATCGTCATTCTACGACGGACGGACCGCACATCGCCCCCAATGGTATTGTACTTGAAATCGTGCCACACTACACCCGTTAACATGTACCCCACAAAGTATAGATCCGCTTCGCCCCAGCCAACTATTCCTCGAACGTGCCTATCTTTCTTCACAAACCTCAAAGTGACCATGCGCTTCGTGGCTTCCAACGTCAGGAGAATGATCATCACCAAGTCAGCAATCAGTCCACGCATGTTCATTTTTCACAGTGGATTGAAGTCATGATCGACATTTGCTTGATCGCTTTCGGATTAGAGTGATCCAGGGTCAGGTATTTGGCGAACTCTCCAACATCTGTTTATTGTTTCTCTAACTCCCTTTCTATTTTCAAGTACATAAGCTGGCGTATCTGCTCCCGATGTCTTCCTTTTACCAGATCTTCATTGCGCAGCTTTCCCTCTTAATTTGTGGAATGAAGATCTGGAAAGAGGATCAGATCCATGCTGTGATATCTGTTGCATAGCTGCGAGCGAAAGTAGGTTACTTTGTATCCAGTCAATGTTGCTGATTATATCCTGCAAGGGCACGATTGTTGTCTGTCGAAGATCCAGAGCAGTGTTTCAAACCCGTTTGCATAACTATCAAGTATGCATCACGATCGTACTCACTGATTATCCACGTCCATGAACTCTATCATCGAAAGAAGGCATTCTCTGTGAAATCAATTTCGATCGAGGTTCTTTATTCGTCCGGGGATTGCTGCATAGCACAGATCATGCCGCACTACTGGGGTCGAGAAGCATATGATAGGTACTGAGTTTGATCCGCTATGTTACAAGCTGGGGTTGAATCCTAAAGATCATTGAACGTCGCTTGGCAGACTCCATGTCACAGATTTGCAGTCGCAATGCTACAACTGCACGACTCAGATCAATGTATGTGTGTATGGACACAATGCGGTTGGGAGGGTGCGCATGCGCAGTTGTGCGAGGAAACGATCCGGTCCAAGGCATGATGTACATACTTGCAAATCGGGTACCCGAGGAATAGATGCGGATGGGCTGATTGGTGCACGAGATGCGTAGTACGAGGATTTACAACTAGGACATGTTTCTAGGGACTTCTTGAGATTAAAATCGAGGTTTCACGGCATAGCGTTGAGACTAGCCCGAGATTGAGGAGGTTGAGGAAATCAGATACACACACGCCGTGAACAAAGGTACAATAATGATTGCAAAATAACCAGATGAGATAGGTGTACACATGCGGCGTTAATGACCATCGGCGTGTGGGGGAGATGCACAACAGAGAAAAAGAACAAAACGAATCCGCAATGGAAGGGGCCATGGTTATGCGGTTGCTGCAACTGGCGCGGTAGTATGAGTATCAGGAGCAGTGGGTGTCGTGGACGTCGAGGGGGCGGCAGGCTGAGTCTCCAGTGACGACACTTGAGTCTGGACCGGACCTTGCGATTGACCATGCTGCTGTGTCGATTGTGCATTGGCATTGGCGTGTTGAGGTGACGCGCAGCAGTAAAAAAAAGCACGAGATGAGCCAACAGTCGGACGGGTAGTGAATACGCAGGTCTTGCACCTGGTGCAGTAGTACCATTGGGCTGAGTGGGTTGCGGCCGCCCAGCAACAAATAACACCTGGATAGAGATCACCAGACGCCAGAGACTGACACACCAGAGAAAGACATACCTCGCTGTCCCGCATTGCAGCCACTTCGACAACATAGGGACAACTTACGCGTTGTGGAAGTTCGATTTCTTCGTTGGCGTGAGGTTGAGAGCGGAAGAGCGAGGACAGGAGATCCCTGAGCGCATCTGGACGTGAACCCGAAGGGGCTGTGGGATGAGGATCAGTTTCCTCGTCGGTGTTGCGTCGAGAGCGGGGCAAAAGTGGGGACAAGCAAGCGAAGAGCGCATGTAGATCTAATCGCGAAGGCGTGGAGGGTTGCTGTAGTTCGTTTGGCGCATCATTTTCAGGTGGAGAGCGGTGAATGAGCGACGACAGAGGGGGTGATATATTGGCACTCACGATATTGGTACTTGCAATGGGAAGTTCAAGGCCAGCTGTTTTGAGGATGGTATGAATGTCCCATGCGTACACATTTTTGTCGTTGCAACCAGTGACTAGCATTTTTCCATCAGTGGAAAAGGCTGCGCATTCCACCCCATCTTCGTGCTGGAGGGGTGGACCGACCGGGAGGTTGGTGCCGAGATTCCATAGCTGTGCCATTTTGTCATCCGATGCACTTGCAAGAGGCGGTTGTCCTGAGACAAGGAGATGGCGTTGACCCAGCCTTGTGACCCCCCAGAATGGCAATCAGACGCCAAGTGGCTGTGTCGAATATCCCAATCAAGCCATATGAACCGAATACAAGGCAAGCCAAGCTGCTAACTATCCAATCATGTTTGAGTGTGGCGATGAGCTTGCCCGTCTTCGTATCCCATATTTTGACTCCGTACTCGTGTGAATGTGCAAGTTACGGCCGGTCTGGGTGCAGGTCTTCGCAGACTTTAGGTCTGCGACTGCGACAAAGTCTTGGTGCACGCTCGGCAAGTCGGCAAATCGAAGTGGAGTTTTAATGAAGCTCCTATGCGCTAATCACCAGCACTAGTACCACCTCGTTGCCCACCTGCCCGCTCCCCGCCGCCCGCGATATCGAAAGGAATCCTGATTTTGGGCTTAGTTAGTTAGACGGCCTGCGCCAGTGTGGGTAGGGTCCAGATGAGGTCCTTGGTAATCCCCCATAATACATCTACAGCATCTTCCGAGAGGGTGGCCTTCTCAGTGAGAAATGTGTTTATGGAGGGGGGCAGGACTTCAGGGGCAACCACAACAGATATGGTGTCAGGCTGAGGCTGTAGAATGTCGTCTTTAAGCTGGCTCGCACAGCGGAGGAAGAGGTTGAAGTCAAGAAAGGGCATAGCAGCGAGCTCGGTGTGCCACTGCATGGCTTAAAAGATGGACCCGACGTCCATGGTCCGTGCTCAGCGTGTGGAGGGGGCGGGAAGCGGATGGTTGTGGCAGTGATACGGCGGGATTCAGCCGCTGGCGACTTCAAACTCCGTCAACCGTGCCGAGTGTGCACCCAGACTTTGTCACAGTCGCAGACCTGCACCCAGACCGGCCATTTCAGACTCGTCCTCAGGCGAGAATGGTAGTGAATGCCAATTCACGCTAAATCACGGGGGTGAATTCACCCAGGTGAATTCATACCGCCACTTTCGCAGTACACTAATCAGAATCAGCGTAGGAATCGCTGGCTAAATATAGAGATTCTGCGAGGAAAGACATCTAAAAACTTGGGATGTAGGAGATTTCTCAGCTTGATACTAAGATAGCGGATCCGGGATAAGTCGAGATTCCATGGACCACCTGGCCTTCCCAATAAGTGACAATTTACTAGGATTTCTCACCGCATCAATTTCACCTGGCTCCTACACAGCCACACAAGGTGGGGCATTGGGCATGTCAAGGGCATGTCCTAATTATATTAGCCTTATACCAATGTTGATGAGCCTCAGATTTGTTGCTTCTTTCCATAACGCTCTACGTCGAATCACCCAATCTCGAATGACGGCCATCGACCCTTCAATTTTTCCGTTGCTGTTCCCTTCTTGTACTCGATATCGCAATGTTGAAGATTGGAAGGAGGATGTGCTCTCAGCAAATTTGGGGGGTGATGTGGAGGTTAGCGTTGTAAGTGTCATACAACTGAAATACAAGGCCGATCAGGAGCATGAAAAAACGGTCATCAAACTCAAGGTGGTACGAAGAGATGGGGATTCAGACTCAACACAATATACCTGGGTCACTACAGAACGGGGAGCTGAGCTGGACGACGTCGAGCGGTCATTTTCGTCGCTTCCATCTCCTGCCACACGATGTACTTCTTGTGCTGTCTTTAAGCTAGTCTCTGCTGGCGACATCCCTGCAGTTGACAGGGTTGTAACTCCAGCAACCATCGGTCGCCTAACCTTCGAAGAATTTATAAAAAAACAAAAACGAACCCACATCATCCTCTGCAAAATCACGCTCAACCGCCCCATGAACCTGGCACAGCTTTCCATCCTACTGGACACTATTCACAACTTCTCATCCCAGTATGATTCACTCAAATTTAATTGCTACTGGTACACATTCACCTTGGGGGAGGTCATACGCCTAGGGTTTGATGGCTTAGTATCGAGCAATGAAGAAGTCGGAAAAAGAGGATTCTGTAGCCTCCTTGAGCTTAGGAAGGAAAATTCTGTCGATCCAGTAATGGTGGCCTATCAGGCGGCATGGAAAATCAGTGAACAGCGTATCGCTGAGAATAAGAGGGTCCAAAGGGTACGATTCAATCCATTAGCGATCTCATTGTAACTGAGCCTTGGTATCAGTCGGAGATAGCGGACAGCGTCCAATTGCAGCGGCAGCTTGATGCTGAAAGGGTTCAGTCCGCGCTTGTTCGGGAAGCCCTGGAACAGTCAGAGCAGGATCGAGAGCAAGCACAACGTGATCGGGAGCGAGCAGAGCAGGAGCGAGCAGAGTATGAAGCACAGCTCGAAGCTGCGCTGCAGAAATTGGCACGTCTTCAGGCCCTTTGAATTCCGTAGTAGGGTCTTGCTATGCCGTATGTCTTTATGATAGTGCAACAAACCCATGGTCGTGAACAACTTGAAGGATATCAATCAGTAAACACTTGAGTACTACGGACAGCAAACAGAGTTTATAGCACCTTGTTGAACACCATCGTCAGAACACCCTGGGCCAGACCCGAGTACGATCTAGATGAACGACCTGTTGAATCCGTTATAACTCCGAGGATAGGGACATCCTAGTAGGGTTGGAGCGGAAACTTCGGCTCCGAAGTGTGATGATTAACGTGGGTTTGGAGTGCAGCCTGAGGTCTTTGAGCTTCTTGATAGCTTGTTTGAGAGCTCCCAAAGTACGAACCACCGTCTCTTGCATAGGGACGCCTGTTAAATATGTCCCCATGACTGCATTTACAGATTTAACTTAAGCCTTTCATAGACAACCCCGCGCGAAGTAGCCCTCGATCGATTCGCTCATGGCGCAAACTCTTCACCCATATATCCCGCCTCACGCCCCATCTCTGGCCCTCCCGTTATCCCAAGCTGCAATTCATCGCAGTACGTACCTCCCTTGCATCTTATCATCCAAACCAACCATATCCCAGCTGATCTGTTTCCTCATCCTCGTTCTCGGACACAGTCAATGCCTTGCCCCCTCTCACACTCATTTGATACCTGCCATAGCTCCCTTCCCTGCATTCAGCACAAGCTCATGGCCATACATCATAACCTATGTCATTATCCGTTTCCTCGCCTCTTCAGGCGCTCTTGCAGCCATCCGCAACGCACTCCGGATCCCACTCATGCAGTACAGCGACCTCTGCATGTTGATGCTCTCATTCATCCACGTCCTTACTCTCTCACTCAGCTGGCATACTAAACGCAAGACCGGCGAGTTACTTCATATTCTCGACAGAGGAGGCGCTGTAAATCGTGTTGACGAGCTTATTGGGCCCGCGGTGATCCCGGCGCTGGTGGGTGTGGGCATAGCGCTGGTGGTTATGCTCGAGCTGGCGTTGGGTGTTGTGGTTGGAGTTGTTATGGGGAGTTATATTTGAGCGAGTGTCGTTTTGAATGGGCACTATAGGACTAAGCTGCTATGTTATAGTCATTGCTATTCTCTGGTGAGCTCTCACCTGCCTCCCTGCGTCGGCCACGGCTGAGCCTTTTCTTCGCAGGCATGTCCCAGTATTGAGTTGGATTAGTGCGTACTCTTCATGTCATACCCTCCTGCGGCGCCCTGATGTATTCTGTATCTACGCAGTAGACGTATGTTCCTCTTACAGATCCGAAATAGTGTAGGTTGAGATCGCTGTAGCCTGCTTACCGTGAGCTTCCATGAGGTAGGCTCACCTCACCACTGCTCGAGACATGACGTTCAGTTATTTTCTAGATGAGCCATGCAATTGCTGGTATCTTTCTGTCGAGCTCGATCGTTAGTCTGATGTCTCTTATTTCGCTATCGAGCCTCTGCTTACTCTGTCACCATTTGGATAGCCGACAAAGGCGGCGAGACCCCCATGTCGGGCAGCATATCATGGATCACCCTTCCTGCTGGATGCCTCGGGCCCCTCACTCATCGGTGCTTGTCTTATTGCATGCGGATTTGATACCAACGCGAGCAAAATAGCCTGACTTGCTCTTGGTGTATTTTTCCTCTTCACGTTATGGTGGGTGCGCAGGAATTGGCTGTGAGTATGATGACTTGGACTGACCTCCTCGAATGGTGATCGTACGACGGGACTACTTCAGTCCCGAAGAGAAAGATTCTTATCTTTTGCTCTTCTCAGACGCGAAACGCTAGTTCAGTACATACGTTGACTCTGGAACGGTTTTGAATAGTAAGATAACCTTTTCTGAAAGTTGGGTCTGACTGTTAACACTATTTCTTCAGAATATTCTAATATCTTCAGTTTGTAACCCCTTTGCACCCTTACCTCGTATGGTCCTAAAGTTCCTGTAGGTTCACTCGCATGAGGCAAATGGCTTGCTACCCAGACCTTGTGCTCCGCAGCAAGACTAATGGGACCCAGTTTTTAGGCTCCGATGAGGCTGGTGAAGCCATGATCTGAAGACTCTGCAGCGATGTCGCGGAGGATGCTATTCCGGGCCAAATGCCGCCATATCTTCAACCAGGAGTGCATGAAACAGTATATGAGCACAGCCGGAGACATGACAGTCAGTTTTCCCCTCATCCACCTTTTCTTGGGTTCTGAATTTCTCTAAGCCCGATTGTCCTGTTTGCCACAATGATCTCACCATCGGCATTGAGGCTCCGGCACTGGAACTTGAAGCAAATTTCAATATTCTTCTGCGCGACAAGGAATCTTTGGGCAACTCGATATCGAGACTTGGCGGTCTTCCTCCAAGATCGAGGCACTTGTCGAGGAACTTTCTAATCTTCGCTTGCAAGACTAAAAGTATCGTGTTCAGTCAATTTGTCAATTTTTTGGATTTAATCACCTTTAGGCCACAAAAGGCGAATTTTTCAGTGCGCTTGGATCCGGGAATATTACTGAATACATGCCTGGTGGTCTCATCCACATCATGGATGACCAGGCTCGCTGCTCGCATAAGAAGACTGATCATTCGATGGTGGAAGCCTTCGGCAAGCGTTGGAGCAACCACTTGTCGTTCAAAGATCGTTCTGGTCTCCCCACATTCACCGTCAATCACTTCAACCCGTCACCTACTCCGCTGAGGGCTTCTTGGACCGTAACCTCGATGCTCTTAACCCTGATTTCGTCTCCCTTCTTCATGACTCAGCTTCGGGCATTTCTGGTGGCGCGGAGGGCGCTGGGTCAATGAACCCATTCGTTAAAGGCCTCTTCTCGGGCAAGGCTATTGCGACACAAGCCCACCCAAAAAATGAAGACACCATCGTCGCTGCCCAGCAGCCCGCCAAGCCGATGCGCGCCCCCTCCACCCGCTGTAAGGTATACCATCAAGTGCATGCCCACACTGCGGGAAAACGGCATCGACAAGCAGGACGGCGATGCTGCCGGAAGCGGCACACCCTGCGTCGCAGGCGAGTTCCGTTCCGCACTCGACACGCTCTCCGAGACTCTAGGAGACACGCAGAACTGGTATATTTTCTGCATCAATCCGAATGACTGGCAGCTGCCCAACCAGCTCGAGGGTCGTTCTGTCAAGGGCCAGGTGCGCAGTCTGGGCATGACGGAGATTGCGAAGCGCAATGTGAATATGTTTGAGGTGGGGATGACTCCGGAGGAGTTTTGTCAGAGGTACAGGGATCCGATCTCGGCTTTGGGCATTTCAGAGGGAACTCCGAGGGAGCGTGTTGAGCAGACGCGGACTGCGCTGCCGTTGAAGGAGTGGGATGTTGTCCTTGGGCAATACAAGGCAAGTGGATTCAAAACGCAGCTCAGACGTGTGTTAAACATCTTTGTAGGCCTTCCTATCACAAACAGCATGCCACTCGCGCGAGGATAGTATTCGTGCATCGGATGTTGAGGAACAGAAGCGCAACCGTGTTCGTGATGCTGAGGCCGAGGCTGGACTTGATGTCCGTGGCTTCGGCGACCCCTATGCTCCTTACCCTTCACCTGGTGCCAATAATGGTGAGGAGTCACCGTTCATCAACGCTTTCTTGAACCCTGCTCTTCCTCTTGTCTCCGATGCATTCCCCTTCCAGCGGGCTGATCTGTACGATGACGAGTACGACGAGCGCAAGTCTCTCCGCAGCGACGACGACAACTTTGACAACCGCAGCCACCTCACGAGTAATCGGGACGCACCTGAGCTGGGATATCAGTGAAAGAATGACAGATCCCTCATTCTCGTCGCTACAAACAGAATCAGTATCGAGGACGATCATGTCTAAGAATGAGTAAGTAAAGAAGAAGAATGACGGACAGGATTGAGGTATCGTCAGGTTCTGTGTCTTCTGGTGATTCAAACTCCAACGACGGTACTGAGTCCTATGCGCCCTCTCGCAACATGTTCCAGAACGCGGACAAGGAGGGTTACGTATGGGATATTACGGCTAACCTCCTTGAAAACCTATTGCCCGTTCCCAATGTGAGCTTATCACCTGAGCTTATGATTGTGACTGATACAGTTGCTGAATATTCTAGGCGGTTCATACGCGAGGTTCAGCTCAACTTGAAGATACCCGCCCACCCTTGCAAGGGTACGACATCCCAGATAGTGTTCGTCGCCATCCTTTCATTTCACTTCCTATTCTGACCTCGAAACGTTTGGTCCTCCGTGAGGCGTCATCCCAACAATGAGGAGACGCCGCAACTCCAACAACTTTCAAGGCACAATTCTATTTCTCATCACGGCCGTAGTCTCGTAGGATTTGCTACAGTAAAGGACAAAGGGGTCCGTCTGTCTTGCGCGTCTTCCGCTCGCTGTGGGTCGATGATATCTCTATAGGCATTATATGTTGCTCCGCAACCTAGACAAGCCTGGCCGCAGCACGCTCAGACAAAATCTTCTACATCCACACCACCTCATGCTACCACGAATGCGCGCAGTCGCGTCCTATCATCATCGATAAACATACATGGTGGACTCATTTCTGGTTGATTGTCTCTAACAAGCACCCTCAGCTCGCTGCTATCTGTGAGTATTCAATTTCAGGCAACCATACAGCATCTCAATATTAGTGCGACCACAGCTAATCGTGCATCCACCCTTTCGTCTGGCTCCTCACTATTACGGAGAAGATGTTCAACACATGTCGCTCGTCAAGAGCTAGAACCGTTCTATCTCTATGTTATTAGCATCTGGGCGAAACACATTAATTGGCGAGAACCGCGGGGCACAAGTTGCTGCGCTACAACAGCGCAGGATACAGTTTCGCTCTGTTCTGTTTGTTTGTCAAGTGTGTGTCATTTGCAGATAATCGCGGAGGATGTCTCGATTTGTTTGTCCGTCTAAGTATCGGTGAGCAGTGACATGCCCAAGATTGCAGCGCACCGAAAGTCTGATCGCATCTCCCATAGCCATGCCTTCGGACAGACATCCAAGAAAGAACATGGATACTACAACATGAAGGTCTCCGGTCGCATGGGACACAAATCTCGTCTCTGCCTCTGGGGTAATCACTTTCCCTCTTCGCGTCCATCCTTCGCTGATATACCCCCAGCGTTACATCAGCGTTAACTGGAATGCATTTGGGGGTGGCCCATTTGCCATACTTCCCCTTCCCTCCACTTTTGCAGCTATCCCAAACTTTCTGTACAAACGTCCTGAGGTCATTCCCCTCGCACGCAGTCACACAGCCCCCGTCCTCGACACCGATTGGTCCCCGCATAATGACTTCATTGTTGCCTTGGGTGGTGAAGACGGCGAGGTCATGATCTGGAAGGTCGAGTCTTCCGCTTTTGAAGACTGGGGCCAGGATCATTGGGTACCGGAAGACTTTGACCCTGTCGCCCGCATCGATGCGTCACCACGCAAGATCGGCCAAGTTCTCTTCCACCCCACCACATCCAACATCCTCATCAGTGCGTCCGGCGAATACACAGTCAAGCTTTGGGATTTTGCTGATACCGATCGCACACGTTCTGTTCTCACTGGACACAAAGATACCATTCAGTGTCTCGCTTTCAATTCTGCCGGCACACCCATGACGATGACCTGTAGAGATTCAGTTTATTTGATCTGAGCGGTGCTCACTGGCTTGACGGTTCTCACACAATCTGGCACATTTTTATTGACATTGCTATCGGCCAACACCATGCTCAGAGTGCCGTCACGGCGTTAAGTGTGATGCTGTATCGTGATGCTGACTTTTTTAATTGGGCTGGCTAGATGATAATATTTGAACGAACTATGCATACCTCTCATGGCGTGCCCCGCTCCTCATTCATTCCAACTGGTGGCTTACATTCATTAATGATCCCTCCATACCCGAGTCTATTTTGCACGGTGACACTACATCAGGTATAAAGCCCTGGCAGGTCCGCCGAGCTGCGTGCATAGTGCATCGCGTCCTCGACTGGCGCGCCCGCATGGTGAACCAGCATCCAGACCCTGATACGACCCGTACCGGTGTCTGGCTCCTCACTAATACGGAGAAGATATTCAATACCTGTCGCTTGCCAAAAGCTGGAGCGGATGTTCTTGCAACTAGGAATCCGGCATCTGAGCATGCCCAGGATGTCATGCCCATGTTGCATGATTTTATGTATACTGTAAGGGTCTGTGAGGATGATCGGACACCGTTGCCCGTACAGATCATTGAGGACCGAATACGTGCGGTAGTACTGGACGTGGTTAAGAGAATAGAGGCCGGGGAACGTGCCGTGCCAGTCGGTGTCTTGACCTCGGATAACAGAGACCGTTGGGCAGAGGTCAGTATGTTCTGCTTGTTTTGGCGCAGCTATATTTCGTCATCTTATTGTCAAAAGCCTTCGACTCTTGGTTTCTTTCTGGCGAGTCACTAACCAACATCCTTCTCACAGAACCATCAACACTTGCTCTCCCTTTCGCCTGCAAACGCCTCGACCTTCCACGCAATCAACGAGTATATCATGGCTCTTTCTCTCGATCACTACACTGCCATGCCATCACATTACCCAACCCTTACCTCCCTAAGTTCTTCCCAATCCTCTCACACAAGTGTCCCGACATTAGACTCCGATGCAGAAGTCCACGCACATCTCCACAAAACCCGTTCCCCTCCTGGAGCTCGCAACAGATGGTTCGACAAAAGCCCGACCATATCACTGGAGCGCAATACGCGTGCTGGTGCAATGGGCGAACACGCACCTATCCATATGCGGTCGGCGCTTTGGCGCAAAGCGCCGGGACCACAACTTCGATTTTTTTATCCCTTTCCTTCCACATTTTATACAGACCTATCTATCCCATCTTATAGCCCTTGAAATTCTGCACTCCCCTAGCGAAAGTCCGGGTTCAAAATATTGAGTTAGTGTTGTGTAAATCCATCTGCGAAAAGTTCACTTTCTCACACCTTCTCGACGCCCTTCTTGCCTCGCCTATATTCACCATGACCTCCAGGCAACTTGACATCTTCTGGACCTATCAAGATGCATTCAACGACGACCCCGCCGAAAAATCTAGCTGCCCGCGCCTTTCCTTCTCCCGTTATGCCCAAATCTTCCTCCTTGGCGCTCTAAAGGGAGGAGGAGGGAAAGGTGAGTCTGTATCTTTCCTCCACGTCATTTTCTCATCTACCACTGTTGGGATCCCACTCTAGGGACTCTTATCCACTCCCCGCACCATTCAGGTCGGTGCCCGCACCTCTCAGTCCGAAGTTATGCCTGAATTTCCCCCCCGCGCGCTGTATAGGGAGGAGGGAGGGCAGGCGCGTTTACAGAAGAACGAACGCGGATGGTCGATGCTCACGAGGCTTTCAACTAACCTAACACGCCAACGCTATCGAAATCGCCCCTAGTGACCTCGACGAGCCCACTAAGAATCCGCAGAACTCCACAATACCATCGAAGACCTCCAGAACGACAACGAAGCTCTCAAATCCGACCTCGAAGCTCTCGAAACTAAGCTCCTTAACATGGAAGAAGAATGGAGTGAAGGCGAGAACCAGCGCGTCGAACTTGAATCAGAGCTCCAGCGAACCACTGAAGAGGTACGTCGCCCCCCTCTCTCCAATTGAACTCGCTTACTTACTAATTCCTCCCAGCACGAAACCCGCGTCACATTCCTAACCGCCGAACTCACCTTTGCCAACGAAAATGTCTCCCGCCTCGAATCCAACATCAAAGAGCGCGACGCATCCATCTCAACCCTCACCACCACCCTCCTCACATACACAGACGAAGCCGAATCCCTCCGCGAAGAACTCACCACTCTCAAAGTCGAGCATTCCCGCGCTTTCTCCTCCCAAACCCGTGCCCTCCAAGATCTCTAAACCCAAGAAAAAGACCTGTGCACGCAGCTTGAAGTCGCAGTAAGGGAAAGGCAGAGCGCGATATCATGTTGGGCATGAGTAAAGAGCGGGTGGGGTCGTTGATGGATGAAATTGCGAAGCTGAGTCTCATTTTCTCACTCATCGCGGTCCCATCAACTCGCACTTCAAGACTGACTTTTCACGCACAGAAGGTTACACTATTCCACGTCCGGGCCTTCTTTTTTCAACTTGCAAGTTAGGTCAGTTGGACCCAATCATGTTTTCACTCGTCGTCACCACTCGTTATCAGCCTCCGTCGCATCGTTACGTTCACCAATCAGCTTATTCACCCGCAACAGCCACGGACGCCATCATTGCAGTGACCCGAGCAGTAGCATCAGCAGTATTTCGCAGTCGTACGCTCCGAGTCGTGGCGCACATGCCTCGTGGGCTAGGTCTCGCTCCGAGCTTAGTTTTTTTGGCGTGGACTCGTATGTGCCGCCTCAATTCAGATGGCTCACGCTGCCCGCGAGATCTGATCGTACGGGTCTGGGAGATTACCAAGGTCCGTAGGCTGAACAATATCCAACCATGTTCCTGTTATACTCACCTGCAATGCAGAAAGCGGACTCGCTCAACATTCTGCTCACTGTCATTGGTTACATCCTCATGCATGCGTCATTCATTCGTCTGTTCTTCCCTCGTGCACTTGGTTTCAACTCGAAGCTCAGCATCGCTACTACGAATGATGGGGAGGGTGAAGACTTCCTTCTGCAGAACATCCTCGAGTCTCGAGGAATGCTAGGTCCATGAATTCGCGACCATCGGATGGACAATCCAATAGGGACCTCAAGTTTGGCGGCAAGTCATCACTTGCATTCTCTCCTGAAATAAACGAAGAGCCGCTAACACTTGCAGACGTCATTCCTCCTCCAGCTATTGCTAATAACCTCTCCGCAACATCGTTGGTTGATGATGAGTCCACCGTTCTCAAGTCTATTTGCAAAGGCGGTTTAACTCGAATTATATGTTTTCACGTTATAAACATTTGATCACTAGTTGAAGAGTCTGCGCGGACAGATCTACATGATAAATTTAAGAATTCAACTATCTTGTTTCGCAGTTGTAGTTGTTTGTTTTTTTGCCAAACAAACGCCGTTATGGGTCGGCAACATCAGTGTCATTAAGTTAGTTTTAACTGGTCAGCGATGCTGAATTTAATTTGGTATGGTAATCAGGGCGAGATGGCCCTCTAAGGAATGATTCAGGATGTACTAGAAGCCAGTATGAGCAACAGCACGAGATTCGTCGGCAGTGAGATATTTGTTGAGCGCAGCGCATGTACAGTCCACCGCCGAATCATGGGTGCAACGACGCACAGTTGAATCACCTTCCAGATAATCCTTCTTGGAAACTCCAAATATAATTGAGTACTATGAACATTCCTATTATTGGTAACTACGAAGTTGCAGCTACGAGGCGCCGGGCTACCATCTCCTGGTTCTTTCTCATACAAACAATAAAAAATCAAGCATATCGAGCCTTCTTCCCTTGATTTTTTGGCGGAAGCGATGTTTCATCTCCCGGTCTGGGCCTCTTCTGCTTCAGGAGATTGGAGAGCGAATAAAGTTCTATGCCACCAGCACGCCGTTGCGCATCATTAAGATATGTTGCCGCTTTTGTGTGCATATCGTTCAGAAGAGCATCGTCGAGCGTTAGCGTGGGAAATTTTGCCTCCGCCTTTTCATAGCCATCTTGGAGAGCATGTGCGAAATCAGGAATAATATGGCTGCAAACATTAAAGCACGTCTTTGAAAGGAGATTTTCAAGCTTCGTTTGGAGTTTTCCAGTGCGGAGGAAGAATTGAAGGCGTGATGTCTGGCCGACCGTACCAGGGAAGGCCGAATGGTATTCTTTCAACTGAGCATGTGCATCAAAGGAATGGTCGGCGTTCGCCGTCTTCTTGTCCGTGTGATAAAATAAAATCCAGGTAAATGCCCACCATATGGATTCAATGTCATGCAGGAAATTCATGCGAAATGAAGGTTGGTGCCGATGGTGTGCATGACGTGGGGAGAAAAGGTATTCCTGGCTTTCAACTTCCACCGCCATGAAATGCATCGTTCCCTGTCGACGAGTTAACAGCGAAAGAGATCATCTTCAAAAACTCTTACCGTTCGAACATCATTAGAAGTGTCTGAATCTATCTCTTTCGCGTACTCGAAGTCACCCAACTTCCCCACACCGTCGACCCAAATTGCGTTCCCGACGCTGAAATCGCGATGAACCCAGCCTGCCTTGTGCAAATAATACAAGGCTTAGGTTGAATGAGCGACTGAGAAAGGAGAGTGACAGTGGTTTGCTCACCCGTAAGTGCACCGGACAAGCAAGTCAGATTATGGGCCAAAGAGGTGACATCCTTGAGAGCGACTCCGACATCATGGAAGACAGTGCGAGTATGGACTCTGCGTGGGATTTTGTGCGCGATAATGCCCAATTGTGTGGAAAAAAGGGCAGACAGCTGACCAGAGTCGGGGACGTCGCCTTTGCTAGATAAATGTCGTTTCGTGGAGAGGGTAGGATTGAGATCGATGGACACCCAGGTACGATTATGCTCTTCTGCAGCCATCAGGTCCAGCGTCTCGTCTCGGGTATCGTCGATTGCGACATCCTGCCAGAGCCGGACTCCAACGAAGTGCCTCTTGGCTTTCACCAAATCATTTGGTTGCAGCTTCTCCTCACAGGAAGCCAAGATGTTTTCTAGGATCTCGCCCTCTGATTGACGTTCAACTTCTCTCCATGAATCTTTGACGGCAACTTTCTTTCCCTCGGCGTCCGTAGCTTCGTACACGCGAGTTCCACGCCCAACCATAGAGTCTGCGCCATAGGTTGCAAGTTCACGTGTCGTGGTGAACACTTCGTCCCCGATAGTGAACTTGTATTGGAAAACCTCCCCATCACGGATCCGCTCGACAGTGGGGTCCCATCCAAGCTCTTTCATAGTAGAAGACGCAGACGCAGATCCAAGAGCGCAAAAGAGCGAGATAACACCATCGATGTTCTAGATGTACCATGCCTGTTAGCACCTGACACCCAGCGCGATACGTTTACGTACCTCGAAGATGTTGATAGGTTCTGTAACCGCAAGGAACGCACGATTGCTGAGCCACAGTCTCAATTGTGTGTCCTCGATTGTGATACCGAACGCAAACCGACGAAGAAGATCCTCGCGCATGATATTGTGAAGGCTCCAGATTATCTTCTGTTCGTCCTAGAGCAGGCTTTGTGAGCGAACGCCGACAAGATCTGTAACAACTTACATCTCGGAGAGACTCAATATCTCGTCCCTTCTTGAACTCGAATGGCACAGCATCATCGAACCAATGGATCTTGGGCTCGGTTTTTTTGTTGCTAAGTACAAGGTATCCATCAGGCCTGGAAGTATTATTGCGCTCCGAGAGGGGCGTTCCGTTTGGGTTCGCTAGGAAGGACACTCCGTGATCGGAGACTTCCGCCAAAATTTCAGCAATGATGCGACCGAGGGGCTTAAACGCATTCTCTTCGGACTCTTTCGATGTGGCAGGTGAGGTAAAGTCTGTCCATCGCAAGCCACTCTCGTCGTCGGTGAGAATCTTGCGCTTTGTCAAGTTGTTGCGTATCCGCTGCAGATCCGGCTGAGAGGGCCCGGCACCAACACATTTCATTAGGCAATCGAATGGAACCTGCAGATACCTTCTCAAATCAGCGAGAACAGCAATGCGGCCTAGTTTCAGATCCCCCGTGCGATAATCAGCTTGTGAGGTATGACGAGCGACTGGAACTGTATCTGGCGATAACATTGGGGAATTCTGTGATGGTGGTGTATGAGGGGCTTCAGGTTGCATGATAATTCGATGAGGCAAGTAAGGACAATGTGGCTTTGGCAAGATGAAACCGTAATTGTTCCACAAGAACAGGATCGTTACTGCAGCGTTATATTTAGAACTTAAATCCTTGCCATTTAACGGACTCGCAAGTGTGGCTACGTACCTTGCGGCAGGGACCAAGAGGAAGTCGTACTCTATCAGACAGAAAATGAACGGTCACGTGGTGCGATTTCGCTGAAGATGTTGTCTCTGCAGATCTGAAGTATGACTACAGCACCTCAGTTCATCTTTTCCCCATATCACATGCTGCTCTCGCATCTCTTTCTGCATTCGCAGTTGCCTCTTCTTCTGCCATACCTAGTTCTTCGGTCTCCTTAGCCCAAACTATTGGCACCATCGTTGATATCCTCGCCGGCGTGGACGATGCTCTCCAGCTCTACAATCGGGCGGTCGAGAACTGGCGCGATCAGCTTGGCCACTTGATAAAGCTCAAGGAAGACATAGCAGCTATTCTGCGCGACTGGGAAATTCTGTCCGTCCTAACTCTTTCTGTACCAGCTCTCTGTTGACCTTCATATCAGTGTTACTCGCCTAATCAAAGTCTCCAAATCCTCCAAGGACACGGGATCCTCGTTCATCACTGATTCTACCATCAGGCTCTACATCATTTACGTCTCTCCCTTCTACCAATTCTACAGCACATAGCTCTTCTACCACCAAACTTTTGCAAGCTCAAGAGGAGCTACGCGCTTGCGAGGCTCATTTAGCCGCTAAGGAGCTGGAGCTAGAGGGACTTCGGGTCAGCATAGCAAGAGAAGGTCTCGGTGCTCGCTGTCGGGCTATTATTGTTTGTGGGTGGGCTTGGGGCGAATTGGGCAAGGAAGGTCTTCGGGCGTTGCAGAGTCTTGATGTTTCAAGTTCAAACGGTCAAGGTGTGTTGCTATACTGTGTTTTCGAATCATCTATTCATAAGCGTGATGCGCACGCATCCAGTTCCAGAATCACCATCAGCGTCATTTTCATCGCATTTGCCCTCCGCGTCCATCACTCTTTCCCAACAAAAGCCGTTACCTACTCCCGCGCTACCTCTCCATGTCACACAGAGCCCAATATCCTACTCTCCTGACATTTCCTCCCTCACGCTCTCTCAAAGTGCTTCGCAACAGCACTACTCTGCCCGCCCGGTCATTCTGATCGACCTGCGTCTCTCGACAATCTTGCCTGCGACCTTGTATACCGATTCGAGCAGCGGGGTGTCCCGTCTGACCTTGATGAGGCCATCAAGCTCCACCGGGATGTACTGCTCCTCCACCCACCCAGTCATTCTGGTCGATCCGCGCATACACACTCCCCCTCGCATTCTCACTCCTCTCACACCCATAGCCAAGGCCACGCCCAAATCCACCACCCACACAGTCACCACCCCTCAGTCCCCATGCTCAACATCCCCTGATATGCATTGCACACATCCACATCCTCCCCTACATTTTCCGAATTCTCAGTGTTCGGGAGACACGGGAGACAGCCGAGTATAAACTTGACACCTACTTATATGGTCATTATATAGGATTTTTGCAAGTAGGTTGGGTTCAGGGACAGGTATTCTACAGGTTTTTCTAAAATGAAGGTATATATTTACAGTAATATAGATGCGCAAGCTAGACGAAGTTGATCCAAATAGGTATATATATATTAGCAAAAGCTGCCCCATCTAGAGCCGCCTCTAGATGCGGAAGAATCAAGCAAAATCAAGCAAAAGTGCGTCATCTAGAGTCGACTCTAGATGCGCAAGAATCAAGCAAAATCAAGCAAAAGCGCCCCATCTAGACCTGCCTCTAGATGGGGCAAGAATCAAGCAAAATCAAGCAAAGTCTGAACAAGGTTTTGACCTGGGCCATAAGGATAAGGAACATAATAGTCAAGACTACGATAGCAAAAAATCAAGAAAACAAGCAAAAGACAAGGATAAAGATTACGACAGTCAAGACCACGATACGATAAGCAAGTCAAGGATAAGAAATGCGACAGTCAAGACTACGACAAGGAAGTCAAGGATAAGAAATGCGACATCATACGATAGTCAAGACAAGGATAAGAAACACGATAGACTACGATAGACTACGATACCATACGATACGATAACTTACGATAGCAACATGATAGTCAAGGATAAGGATAAGCAGGATCATCATATGTTGGATCGCCCCCACCCCCCCGCCCATTAGAGGTTTGAAAACCACCGCCCGCCGTTTAGCTTTCTCGTTGTCTCGGATAAAAACGTATTCTCTCGGTGTCTCGGTTCTCGGTACTATACCATAGCAAGACAAGCGATACAATACACCACGATAGTCAAGACAAGGATAAGGAATGCAATACGCCTCCAACGCAACCAGTCGCATCAGAGGGTATACATTACGATAGCAAGACAAGCAATACGATAGCAATAAATCAAGCAAAATCAAGCAACGCCAGAGCCGTAAAATAGCCAAAATCAAGCAAAATCAAGCCCAGTCTGAACGAGGTTTTGTCCTAAGCCCACGCGTCACCCCAGACAAGATCAACCGTCCCATTAGCAAAAAATAACAAAAAATAGCAAAAATCAAGCAAAGTCAAGCCCAGTCTGAACGAGGTTTTCGCCTCAGCCCACGCATCACCCCAGACAAGATCAACCGTCCCATTAGCAAAAAATAACAAAAAATAGCAAAAATCAAGCAAAGTCAAGCCCAGTCTGAACGAGGTTTTCGCCTCAGCCCACGCATCACCCCAGACAAGATCAACCGCCCCATTAGCAAAAAAATAGCAAAAATCAAGCAAAGTCCAAACAAGGCTTCGACCTTCGTCTACGCATCATATCAAGCAAAATCAAGCAAAGTCAAGTCAAGTCAAAGCGAGGTTTCGCCCTTCGCCCGCACGTCAAGGATAAGGATCAGGAATACGATGGTCAAGACTACGACAGCAAAAAATAGCAAGAGACAAGGATAAGGAATACGACACGATAGTCAAGGCAAGGATAACAAACACGATACCATAGACTACGATAACCAAGCAACCAAGTCAAATCAAGGATAAGAAACACCACACAATAGCATACGATAACATACATTACGATAGTCAAGTCAAGGATAAGAAACACAATAGACCACCATACGATACCTTACCATACGATAACATACGATATAATAGCAATACAATCACGTACGATAACAACTCGATAGTCAAGGATAAGGATAACAGGGCTTGCCATACGTTAGAGTTTTTAGATCCCCCCGCCCCCCCACCCGTTAGAGGCTTTTAGGCTTAGGGTCAGAAAACCACCCCCCGCAGGTTAGAGCTAGGTTTTCTCGCTGTCTCGGATAAAAACGTATTCTCTCGGTGTCTCGGTTCTCGGCACAATACAATAGCAAGACAAGCAATACGATAGACTACGATCGTCAACGGATACACAACACTACAATACGATAGCAATACAAGCAATACGATAGCAAGACGCTACGGTGGCAATAAAACAGCAGAAATCAAGCGACACCAGAGCAATAAAATAGCAAAAATCATGCAAAATCAAGCCCAGTCAGAACGAGGTTTTGACCTCAGCCAACGCATCACCCCAGACAAGATCAACCATCCCAATAGCAATAAAATAGCAAAAATCAACCAAAGTCAAGCAAAGTCTGAACGAGGTTTCGACCAAAGCCCACGCGTCACCCCAGACAGAATCAAGCCGAATCAAGCGACAACACAAGCAAAAAAAAACACACAAAAATCAAGCAAAGTCAAGCCAAGTCTGAACGAGGTTTTGACCTCAAATCAAGCAATACCATAGCAAAAAACACACGCAAATCAAGCAAAATCAAGCCAAGTCTGAACAAGGTTTTGACCTCGAACCACGCATCGAATCAAGCAATATCATAGCAAAAATAAAGCAAAATAAAGCCAAGTCTGAACAAGGTTTTGACCCTCGCCCCCGCCCATGATCGGTGGGTGCCTCCAGTGGAACCATTCCAGTGGAGAGTCTTTGATCTCTGAACAAGGTTTTGACCTGGGCCATAAGGATAAGGAACATAATAGTCAAGACTACGATAGCAAAAAATCAAGAAAACAAGCAAAAGACAAGGATAAAGATTACGACAGTCAAGACCACGATACGATAAGCAAGTCAAGGATAAGAAATGCGACAGTCAAGACTACGACAAGGAAGTCAAGGATAAGAAATGCGACATCATACGATAGTCAAGACAAGGATAAGAAACACGATAGACTACGATAGACTACGATACCATACGATACGATAACTTACGATAGCAACATGATAGTCAAGGATAAGGATAAGCAGGATCATCATATGTTGGATCGCCCCCACCCCCCCGCCCATTAGAGGTTTGAAAACCACCGCCCGCCGTTTAGCTTTCTCGTTGTCTCGGATAAAAACGTATTCTCTCGGTGTCTCGGTTCTCGGTACTATACCATAGCAAGACAAGCGATACAATACACCACGATAGTCAAGACAAGGATAAGGAATGCAATACGCCTCCAACGCAACCAGTCGCATCAGAGGGTATACATTACGATAGCAAGACAAGCAATACGATAGCAATAAATCAAGCAAAATCAAGCAACGCCAGAGCCGTAAAATAGCCAAAATCAAGCAAAATCAAGCCCAGTCTGAACGAGGTTTTGTCCTAAGCCCACGCGTCACCCCAGACAAGATCAACCGTCCCATTAGCAAAAAATAACAAAAAATAGCAAAAATCAAGCAAAGTCAAGCCCAGTCTGAACGAGGTTTTCGCCTCAGCCCACGCATCACCCCAGACAAGATCAACCGTCCCATTAGCAAAAAATAACAAAAAATAGCAAAAATCAAGCAAAGTCAAGCCCAGTCTGAACGAGGTTTTCGCCTCAGCCCACGCATCACCCCAGACAAGATCAACCGCCCCATTAGCAAAAAAATAGCAAAAATCAAGCAAAGTCCAAACAAGGCTTCGACCTTCGTCTACGCATCATATCAAGCAAAATCAAGCAAAGTCAAGTCAAGTCAAAGCGAGGTTTCGCCCTTCGCCCGCACGTCAAGGATAAGGATCAGGAATACGATGGTCAAGACTACGACAGCAAAAAATAGCAAGAGACAAGGATAAGGAATACGACACGATAGTCAAGGCAAGGATAACAAACACGATACCATAGACTACGATAACCAAGCAACCAAGTCAAATCAAGGATAAGAAACACCACACAATAGCATACGATAACATACATTACGATAGTCAAGTCAAGGATAAGAAACACAATAGACCACCATACGATACCTTACCATACGATAACATACGATATAATAGCAATACAATCACGTACGATAACAACTCGATAGTCAAGGATAAGGATAACAGGGCTTGCCATACGTTAGAGTTTTTAGATCCCCCCGCCCCCCCACCCGTTAGAGGCTTTTAGGCTTAGGGTCAGAAAACCACCCCCCGCAGGTTAGAGCTAGGTTTTCTCGCTGTCTCGGATAAAAACGTATTCTCTCGGTGTCTCGGTTCTCGGCACAATACAATAGCAAGACAAGCAATACGATAGACTACGATCGTCAACGGATACACAACACTACAATACGATAGCAATACAAGCAATACGATAGCAAGACGCTACGGTGGCAATAAAACAGCAGAAATCAAGCGACACCAGAGCAATAAAATAGCAAAAATCATGCAAAATCAAGCCCAGTCAGAACGAGGTTTTGACCTCAGCCAACGCATCACCCCAGACAAGATCAACCATCCCAATAGCAATAAAATAGCAAAAATCAACCAAAGTCAAGCAAAGTCTGAACGAGGTTTCGACCAAAGCCCACGCGTCACCCCAGACAGAATCAAGCCGAATCAAGCGACAACACAAGCAAAAAAAAACACACAAAAATCAAGCAAAGTCAAGCCAAGTCTGAACGAGGTTTTGACCTCAAATCAAGCAATACCATAGCAAAAAACACACGCAAATCAAGCAAAATCAAGCCAAGTCTGAACAAGGTTTTGACCTCGAACCACGCATCGAATCAAGCAATATCATAGCAAAAATAAAGCAAAATAAAGCCAAGTCTGAACAAGGTTTTGACCCTCGCCCCCGCCCATGATCGGTGGGTGCCTCCAGTGGAACCATTCCAGTGGAGAGTCTTTGATCTCTGAACAAGGTTTTGACCTGGGCCATAAGGATAAGGAACATAATAGTCAAGACTACGATAGCAAAAAATCAAGAAAACAAGCAAAAGACAAGGATAAAGATTACGACAGTCAAGACCACGATACGATAAGCAAGTCAAGGATAAGAAATGCGACAGTCAAGACTACGACAAGGAAGTCAAGGATAAGAAATGCGACATCATACGATAGTCAAGACAAGGATAAGAAACACGATAGACTACGATAGACTACGATACCATACGATACGATAACTTACGATAGCAACATGATAGTCAAGGATAAGGATAAGCAGGATCATCATATGTTGGATCGCCCCCACCCCCCCGCCCATTAGAGGTTTGAAAACCACCGCCCGCCGTTTAGCTTTCTCGTTGTCTCGGATAAAAACGTATTCTCTCGGTGTCTCGGTTCTCGGTACTATACCATAGCAAGACAAGCGATACAATACACCACGATAGTCAAGACAAGGATAAGGAATGCAATACGCCTCCAACGCAACCAGTCGCATCAGAGGGTATACATTACGATAGCAAGACAAGCAATACGATAGCAATAAATCAAGCAAAATCAAGCAACGCCAGAGCCGTAAAATAGCCAAAATCAAGCAAAATCAAGCCCAGTCTGAACGAGGTTTTGTCCTAAGCCCACGCGTCACCCCAGACAAGATCAACCGTCCCATTAGCAAAAAATAACAAAAAATAGCAAAAATCAAGCAAAGTCAAGCCCAGTCTGAACGAGGTTTTCGCCTCAGCCCACGCATCACCCCAGACAAGATCAACCGTCCCATTAGCAAAAAATAACAAAAAATAGCAAAAATCAAGCAAAGTCAAGCCCAGTCTGAACGAGGTTTTCGCCTCAGCCCACGCATCACCCCAGACAAGATCAACCGCCCCATTAGCAAAAAAATAGCAAAAATCAAGCAAAGTCCAAACAAGGCTTCGACCTTCGTCTACGCATCATATCAAGCAAAATCAAGCAAAGTCAAGTCAAGTCAAAGCGAGGTTTCGCCCTTCGCCCGCACGTCAAGGATAAGGATCAGGAATACGATGGTCAAGACTACGACAGCAAAAAATAGCAAGAGACAAGGATAAGGAATACGACACGATAGTCAAGGCAAGGATAACAAACACGATACCATAGACTACGATAACCAAGCAACCAAGTCAAATCAAGGATAAGAAACACCACACAATAGCATACGATAACATACATTACGATAGTCAAGTCAAGGATAAGAAACACAATAGACCACCATACGATACCTTACCATACGATAACATACGATATAATAGCAATACAATCACGTACGATAACAACTCGATAGTCAAGGATAAGGATAACAGGGCTTGCCATACGTTAGAGTTTTTAGATCCCCCCGCCCCCCCACCCGTTAGAGGCTTTTAGGCTTAGGGTCAGAAAACCACCCCCCGCAGGTTAGAGCTAGGTTTTCTCGCTGTCTCGGATAAAAACGTATTCTCTCGGTGTCTCGGTTCTCGGCACAATACAATAGCAAGACAAGCAATACGATAGACTACGATCGTCAACGGATACACAACACTACAATACGATAGCAATACAAGCAATACGATAGCAAGACGCTACGGTGGCAATAAAACAGCAGAAATCAAGCGACACCAGAGCAATAAAATAGCAAAAATCATGCAAAATCAAGCCCAGTCAGAACGAGGTTTTGACCTCAGCCAACGCATCACCCCAGACAAGATCAACCATCCCAATAGCAATAAAATAGCAAAAATCAACCAAAGTCAAGCAAAGTCTGAACGAGGTTTCGACCAAAGCCCACGCGTCACCCCAGACAGAATCAAGCCGAATCAAGCGACAACACAAGCAAAAAAAAACACACAAAAATCAAGCAAAGTCAAGCCAAGTCTGAACGAGGTTTTGACCTCAAATCAAGCAATACCATAGCAAAAAACACACGCAAATCAAGCAAAATCAAGCCAAGTCTGAACAAGGTTTTGACCTCGAACCACGCATCGAATCAAGCAATATCATAGCAAAAATAAAGCAAAATAAAGCCAAGTCTGAACAAGGTTTTGACCCTCGCCCCCGCCCATGATCGGTGGGTGCCTCCAGTGGAACCATTCCAGTGGAGAGTCTTTGATCTCTGAACAAGGTTTTGACCTGGGCCATAAGGATAAGGAACATAATAGTCAAGACTACGATAGCAAAAAATCAAGAAAACAAGCAAAAGACAAGGATAAAGATTACGACAGTCAAGACCACGATACGATAAGCAAGTCAAGGATAAGAAATGCGACAGTCAAGACTACGACAAGGAAGTCAAGGATAAGAAATGCGACATCATACGATAGTCAAGACAAGGATAAGAAACACGATAGACTACGATAGACTACGATACCATACGATAC